>MU172328.1:0-17565 GCA_016695485.1 Suillus hirtellus
CGGGTTGTCTTCCAAGCGAGTCGTAATGCTGCCGGCAAATTGAGGCCTTCCAATCCATTTTAAGGCATGCCAACTAAAAATACAAATTTCCGACACACCCAACGTAAAATGTTCTCACGATCCCCGTCTCAACCTCACTGACTTCAAGAGCCAGCAGTGACCACCCATCGACCATTCCTTGATACCCTTAATTCATATACACCATTCTTGCAAACCTCCCGAGACTCCTCAATCTCCTTACCCTCCCGCAGGTCCCATCGCCGAATCGTCTTATCCTCCGATCCGCTGGTCATTCGCTTGCCGTCAGGAGAACAGGAAATCCACGAAATATCTTTGTACTCGTGAGAATCCTGCAAGGAATATTTCAATGCTTGATGTCCCTCCAAGGTCATGACTGGCGTCAGAATCGATTTGTTTTCTGTTGTACCGGGTTGCATCGAGCTGGAAGCCATCACAGCTACATTGGCCAGAAGATGTCAGTTAATGGATGTGTTCGGCGAGTTCTTCTTGTGCTCTGTAAGGCTAGGCTTGACGTTAGGTCAATTTAAACTCTCATTCGCTCGAAAGCTGTTGCACTCTGCTGCTCAAATCAATAGTCAGTTCCTTCGTGCGTGATGCTTACATGGGATTTGGTCTTACCAGGATGCTAGGAAGGACGAAGAGCGATGAAGGGTACAGGTATGGGCGCGTCTCATATATTTCATGATGGCCGTGCATCGTACAGCATGTTCTTTTAAAGTTCACGGTAAGCACGTCGGCTTACCTGAGTTCCCATAATCAGTACATGTACTGTTGCTGATACTGAAAGCTAAGCTTCAGTATTCTAACTTTTGTGTAGCAGTTATGCGCGTGCGGCAGTCTGTCCCTTTCCGGTCCATCCACAACATTTCTAGTATGCCTATATACTAGGGGCAGCACACGAAATAGGAATGTGTCCCGCGGCTTGTCCTTTGCATCCTAAGTTGTGAACAAAAGCGCTCAATGTTCATGTCGTACTCACATTACCAGCCGGGGCAGCGTCCAGCGGGGAGAACATATCCGTATCATCACCCAGGTGCACCAGGCGCATATGCTCACCCTCAGACTCCAGGCTATCCAGCCTACCACCAAGGCTACGCCACAGGTGTGACTAGCTACGGCGCATGGCCATACACCTATATCCCACAGCAGCCTGCCCAAGCTCCTTCTCAACAGGCAGGCGGTTTCGAAACGTTTAGTGTGAAGTTGTCGCAAAACAGAACACTCACCAAAAGCCGCAAAATGCTCGTAGATCACCGTTTCATCAACATCATCCCCAATTCCCCCAATGAAAATGGTCTTCTTACCCTTGGTGCCTTCTTCCATCGACTAGCACTGTGTTGGGCTAAAAATATTGTTATTCAATTGCTTAGTCAACGGCTTCAGAATTCAATAGCTCTAACTTTAGCACCAAGTAAGACATCCGCCCATCCGTCATCCATCACATCCGAGGATGTCGCCACACTTAAAGGCGACGGCCTTCACTTTCTTCATCTATACATTTTTGTTCACAAATGATGATGCAGAATATCGATAACATGTCATTTCGGGGATCGCACTCCACTTCACTGTCCCTCTATCATTTCCTTTGGCAACAACAAAACCAGTCTGTTGTGAGGCGAGGGTTGAAACGTTATGCTATAGATTCGGAGGGATCCCACGGGTTAGTCGGTTTCCCTTCTTTTGGTTTTAGAATGATATTGAGGCTAATACAGGGTGTACCCATTCACTTTCGACGCTATTGATCTATCTGGATGCCCTGGTGCTGAGTTACCAAACGGAGCAACTTCCATGCTCATCCGTTCAGAGTATGAATCACTTTTTGAAAACATCTCCGAAATCGAGCGCAATTTCGTAGTGCATGGATCAGCAGGCATTGGTAAGTCGAATTCCTTCCAGAGGCACTGCTGCTCAATACAACTGACCATCCTTAGGAAAGACACATTTCTTAGCATATCTCCTCGTCAAACGACTTCTCGCTCGTCAACCGGTGACGTACCAAATTGACCAACTACGCTCATCCGTCGTGTGCTTCACCGCGGACGGGTTCTTCACTCTCCCGCAGGAGAGCAGCGAGTATCACCCACTATTCCAACGCGAAGATGTGTGGCACCTTATCGACAGCACGCATGAAGATCCCACCACGCACCCAAACACTGCACACACTCAGGCATTGATGTGGGGCACATGCGGCAAGGCCATCTTCACCACGTTTTGGCCGGACAGTCTGGGCTTCAAAATTGACTGGTCACCTGGCTATGAAGTTTCTCTTCAGCGGTGGATGAAACCATGTACTTGGGACGAGATCGTTGCGATGAGGTAAAATATCATGTTAGTGTTCTTCATGATGACTGACCATTTCCCTTAGTGCTCTTACTGCAAATAAGCACGAAAAGCACGATCCAGAGGCCCTGCGATGGTCCTACACCCATTTCGGGTCCAACGCGCACGTCTGCATACAAGTGTCTCGCCATCCCGGCCACGCTGAATATTATCTCAACGAGCTGGAGTGCGCTCGCGATAATTTCTGGTTCCAGCATCCCATATTGCGCGAACATGAAGCCTTATTCAACCGTAACCTATTCGCCGTACAACCCGGAGATACCCGCACAGAGCCCCTGCCCCATCCGGTCTCACAGGTTGCCAGCAGGCTCCTCGCAGATGGCATCGCTTCCTTAGACCCTTCCACTGCTAAGGACGCTGTCTACAACCTGCTTAACTCAGAGGACACCGAGGAGTCGGGCAAGATATTCTATCGTCAGGCTGTGATAGCTCTTATGTCCAGGTTCGGAGGGGCCTTCGAGCTCGGATGTCCCGACTCACAGGGGCATTGCCAGCCAGCACACAAAGACCTAAACTTGTGTGCCAAGCCTGACCTCGTGAACAAGGAAGAGCGGGCTATACTGCTTTCAAGCTATTCATACTCCACCCAAGGCGAACTTGCAGCGCTAGCGAAGAATTATCCGCACGTTCTTCACTCGCCAAAGCATGCTCTCGTGCACCCAGGCATTGATGCAATCATGTTCGACGATAGCACCTCCACAATCTGGCTTATGCAGGTGATGTATGAACACCCGCGCCCGATATCTCCCCAGGGCCTGCTCTTCCTGCTCAGTGCTGCAAGAGGCACCGCCTACGAGCCATCCCCCATCCGCCCATGGAATCTTGTATTCGTATCCCGCGAGCAGCCAACTACAGACTCCTTCCAGCTAAGTGGGTCGAAAAAGACACAATTTTTTTACTCTGTATTCTGGGACCCACGCATCAAACCATACGTCATGCAACTTCATGATGCGGACAGCTCTTCAAGTGACCCGTACGAGCAGTGGGGTTTCCCTTACAAAATCCCGCGGAAGCATTCGCTCAGCCTCTCACGGCGCCTCGCAAATCGACTGGTGGATCTGTTGCATAGGCCTCGGCGGGAAACTGTACTGGACAGTGCAGATCAGGTGACTGCAAGGCTTTGGAGTACGACTGTACAGACGTCGGGGGTGCCGGGAGCTCAGTTGCTTGGGGAGATGACGAGAGAGCAGCCGGTTGGCCCCAATGGATTTCATACGCGAATTCCTATGAGTAACACAGAGGAAGACTAATGAGTCTATCACGATCTTGTAGAAATATTAATATTGTGAAGTCAATACACTTTGTATCATACTCTACGTGCAACATCATCTGTTAACTTTAGCGCGCGTTGCAGGACGACACTCTTCGTTAGTCGGCACTGGTCGGTTCGCGTGTGATATACCAGGTGGAGCTCAGCACGAGCACAGGTGGAGCACAGACAGGAGAGTCACGCGAATTGGTTCCGCGGGATCAAACGTTTCGTACTTATATATTGTAGATATGTCGTGGTGTATAGCACCGGCTTAGATTCATGATGTGTTACCTATTGTATCTTGTGCCTTTTATTTTGATGAATCAATCTATGTACAGCGAGTAGCTTATCGCTATTGCATCAGAAACATTAGCATTAGATACGGAATTTCTGTTACCAGTAGACCAACTAAATTTTGTGTAGCGTTCACATTCATCACAATGTCAATTAGACGTTAAAGTCCAGCTACCCTTTCGACAGTAAACTTTGACACTTGAACATGACCTTGCGGAGCAAGGTGATTTCTTGCCGACAAGACCCAACCAGGGAGTTCGGAATCGAAAGTACCAGTTGCAGGTTGGCATGCACATTGTACAGTATGGCATCACAAAGCTCTCATGAAACGCACATCGCGAGACATCTCGACATCAACGATCAGGGGCAGCATAGGCAACCCAGCGTCACTGTCATCCACACCCGCCGTCACAGATGAGCTCAGTTCCATCTGTAAACCCCCCCAATGCGAAAGGTCCAAGGCGAAATAACTTTCGGGCAGAGCGCGTTTATAATCGCTCGAGCCCTGGTCGAGGTCAAGTTTTTCGCGACGCTTTTTGACAGTTTGCCACTCGTCGTACCATGCTCTGCGTCCTCCCCATTCGATGGGCATGCCTTCCCCATTACCACGAGAAAAATCCGGGCCAAATGCAGTGATCTTGACAAAGGGATGTTGATAAGCAATATATCGCTCCAGGTACGGTAACGTGTCTGCGAAGGTGTGATTACCAAACTTCTGGAGGAGGAGATCGACGTCGGTTTTGCTGATCGTCCAGTGAGAAGGAACAGGTTGGACCTAGATAGATCAAATCAGCTTGGCTGGTTCAAGTACGAGAAGGAATATGAAGTTCCTCGCCCGGGTAGCACATAAATCGCATCAGCCGAGAGAATATGTAGCAGTAGGAGTCAGAGAGCGACCAAGCGGGACTCGGCGTCAAACTGCCCTCAGTAGGCGAGGAAGAAATGGGAACAACATTCATGTCAGTGGAAGAGAGGACTCCTTGTCCAATACAGACGACTACAACACTCTGGAGTTTGCTTCGTCTGTCTATTCCAACTTGGAGAACAACCGCAGGGCGGACCGCCGTGTCCCATTTTTCAGGGGAGACTGGGATCCCGCCAGAACAATGGAACACTTGCTCGAGCGCTGTAGCCCTCAATAGTTATGCGAACATCGATTTGGCAGCATACAATCTGTCCAGGGCAGAGGGGAATGGTGTCCACGCATATACGGGGAAGCGACGGAGAGTCTATGAGGAGCGCTCAGCCGAAAAAAAAGATGTTCAGTAAAAATCAGCAGACCTGACGAAGCCTCAGCCGGAATATTCCAGTTGATTGTAGCAGGGTTCAGTAAGCCAGCTAGTGCACGAGTTTCTTGTATTTGCAAACGCAGCAGCTCGTAGTCTGGTAGCTGATCAAACTTCAAGCTGCGTGCGTAGTCGATTATTTGACCAATGCAAGGTAAGCCATCTGGGGACATGTCAGCACCGCTAAATTGCTGCTTTTGATTCTAACTTGAACTTCCTGATTCTTGCTTGTTCCATGTCGAGTGTTGTATGTCCATGGAAGACTCAAAATGCTCCAATCGTCCATAGGCAAAGACTCTTGGGATGGAAGGGTGCCCCTGCAGACGCTGCAGAACCCGTCGCTCGTGATCCAAGACGGTGGTTTTGAGTGCAAGAGATGCTCGGGATTTCTTGACAGCCATGATCTGACCGGTGCCTACTCGAGTGGCCTTGTACACCCGTCCCTAAGAGAATGTCAGGCATAGAATAGCAAAGGACAGCATGGGCGTACGAAGCTTCCCTTGCCTAGTAGATCATCAGCTCGGAGACACCATGACTCTGCGACGGTCTTGGTATTTTCCATCTGGTGAAAACAAAACAGGGGTGGCAATGGACATCCAACATCGTCTCTCGGACTCACCACTACCAACATTATCATTGGCGTAGTTAATCTGTGTCGTTCATCACTTGATACTAGTACATGCGTAAGTTCCTTGATGCACCTACTTAAAACTTTGGGTGCCTTGTCTCAGATCTGCCGGAGTGTAAAGCTCTCTGAACCCTGGGAAAATATGATACGTAATCATGGCACATCACTGCAGGGAAATTATAGTCTAGTACAAGACAGCGCGGTGTTGTAACAGCTTCTGCAACGTCCTTTCTGTGTTATCCTTTTCTTCCTTCATAACGTTTGGGAACGGTTTGAACCCGGGAACACCAGCATCCCCTAAAATTAATGAGTAGGCCTACCATCTGCCATCGACCCTACTCCATCCGGCGTTGATCCTCCTGATACACACCCGCCTGGTCCTCCTCAGTGTCCTCACAACACAATGACCGAAATGGTCGCCAAACTCTTTTGACCAAAAGAGGTACGCTTGAGCGAGCCTGAGATACTCGCGAAAGTGCAGGCGATCGCTGAACGTGACTCGCGGGCGAAGGACCATGTCCCAGACATGGTCTGGTTCCATAGGTTTGATGAGACATCCACGGCTCACATCAGAAAGGCATTAGGAATGCATCACAATACGCAGGGCAGCTGGGTCCTTTACATCATCGTATTCAGTAAGCTTCAGCCGATCACAGACCTGAGTGGGCCCGAGTTCCGCGATGCATGGTGGCAAATCATCAATTGTAGGTGTTCGTTGATTTTGTTCTAGTTATTGTCCATTCACTGTGACTCTAGGTCATCGTATACTCTGGGAAGGTGGTGTCTATCACCGTGATATCAGCCCCAGCAATCTCATGTACTATCGGCTCTCATGCGGTCGTGTAATAGGCGTTCTCAACGACTATGATTTATCACCATTCAAGATGATTGTGCCAGAGGCAATGAGCGCACAGGAATGGTGCCTTTCATGGCAATCGATCTGCTCACACTATCGACCATCGACGACGCAGTTGAGCACGTGTACCGGCACGATACTGAATCATTCATCTGGGTTTTTGTCTGGGTCTGTCTTCGGTGTAAGAATGGCAAACTCCGTAAGCCCAGAGGCCGCCTCGACCAGTGGCTCAAAGTAGATGCGTTTGCATGCTGCGCGCTCAAGAGCCACTTTTTGCTAATGCTACGTCATGAATCCAGCACACGACCCTCGCGATCACACCTGGACAACTGGGTACTTGCACAGGCTTTACTTGCGCCTGTTGCTTCATATGATACTCGTGCTGACGTCGTCGCACAAGAGAATGTCTTCGAAACGTGGCTCAAGAAGCCTGTGGAATCAACAATTACCATTTAGACCGCATTGTAACACCATGTATCGGAGTTCATATACATTTTCATCAGTTTTTCTCTGAACCATTTTCGCTCCATGAGTCTGAGTCAGAGTCTTCTTCGGAGACATCACCAATTGTTCGCTTGTCAAATCTTGTTGCAGGAGGCACATAACGGTCTTCGGGAACAACTTGGAGTGACTGAGTCTCGTTCGGAAACCCGGGAGGATGCATGTGTCCAATGACACCTCCGCCTGCTTTTTATGCTCACTGTTCTCTTTTACATCATGTCAATACCTGTTCCTCATTGAGATCAAAATCAAACCGGGACCGGTTAAAGGGTATCAGGACAAGAAATCACAAAAATCCACCAAATCGTCCCAGATCTTTGTGACAGAATGTCAGAATTTGGGTTATGCTGAACAAGAAGGAATGACTGCTTTTCCTTATTTCAGGGTCCGACATGGGAGACTTATCATGATCACGATTCATTTGGCTGATTTGAAGGAGGTATACGGCGGCTGCGCGCCGAACTCTTGTACGCGGCAGCAATCAATTTCGGGAATATGTCGCTGGTATATCGCTTCTCATTTTATAGGCTGGCCATCTTGTTTCAGTTGACGAATCAAATACGATCCGGCACTGTGGGGTGACGATGAGGCAGCTCTCACAGTGAAAGCAGATGGGCTTACCGAGCATAATTACTCCCGAGAAAGTGTCTGAGCCCTGTGTCCGCCCCAATATTATCACTGCAATGCTAGAGATGTTCATATGCAAGTGTCCGAGAACTTACTACTGTGAACAAAGCAACTCATCACGAAAGCAACTGTGCCAGCTCTCAGAGGACTAAGTCTGCACGGTGCAACTCTTGGAAATATACAAATTAGCCAGGGTCCTAAGCTGGCTACCATCTCCACTCGATCGACCCTTTACTACGCATCCGCACTCCCTTGTACATCTTGTACGTCTCGCTTGAGAGCCGTAACTGATCGACCTTGAGCGAAGAAAAGCTGTAGGAGGGTATCTCAAAACGTATTTGGAACGCGTGTGCTGGACGTGGGGCCTTGATTCTGGGCAACTATAAACATCACACATTCGTGAAAGTTATTTCAAAGCTCCTTACTTTGACGTCCATGAACCTCGAAGAATCCAGCTCCCCGAAGACCGCATATTAAGAATGTCCCATTGGAGCGTCTGAAGGGAGTGACTTTTTGAACAGCACGAACCACCGGCAAAGCGTACCTTTGTTCTCGAATTAAATGACCATGATCCATCTGCGCTTCCCACAGATCCTACGCTAGAACCCGCACTTGACAGTGTACACTGCGCACTGGTCGCATCTTCTCCGAGATAGAATTTCAGTTCTAGATTCTCCATCACTTTGATCAAACGCGAGGTTAACGTGAGTGCGAATGTTCCTGCGCAGTGTCAGTTACGACTTGAAACATCAGTAATGAATTTTACCGCCAAACTCTCCCATGTCCATATTCGCTTTGAGAGACAGTGGTATGGGCACAATGCTGACAACCGCGCTTTGTGGTGGTCTATACTGATAGTCTGCGAGAATGAATCGCCCCTCGGGAGGTACAAAAGATAAGGCATTGTCGCGGGTCCATTTTTGTAACCTAAAGTCGAGTCAAGAATTACTGTTCAGTACGAGGATGATAAATTCACAAGACCACTCACCGTACACATGGATGAAACGCGCAGTCCGTCATCACATTAGGATTCGTGAATGTCAACGTCAAGTCGGGTGTCCCGGAAAGTTTTGAGTTGCTCTCGATTTTGCCGAAAACGTTGCTCACTAATGTCGTGCCATTCCTGTATTTGAACGGTTTCAACAGCAAAGACGGGTTGATATAAACCTCGAGCGTACTTGCCGACGATGCCTCGCATTTCTTCAACGACATCAAAAAGGATCTCATTGTGGTTGTGCCGAACCCCAGCTTTGCGCCATGGTATCGGCGATGTAAAAGCTCCACTGGCACCATTTGAACCGAAAGAACCTATGTTATCGAGAGTATGTTAAGGCAGTTCTCGACAACTACGTGAAATAGGTGACTAACCTCCTTGTCTCACGCTCGGAACTCCTGGAGTAGCTGGTGATACCGAGGCGAGAAGCTTCGAGATTAAGGAAGGCGATAGTACTATGTCGCTCAACAAGTTTGGTGAGGTTGTCAGTGGGTGGCCAGACGAATCAAGCGTTTCCTCGAGAAGCTGTGAGTAGACACATATTCAATACGAGTAAACATCAAGGGTAAAAACACGTCCACGAACCTGATATACGATGTCAAAGTTATCCTTGAGAGTTGCAACGCTGACTACGCCAAAATAGTCTTGGAGTATTTCAGTGAAGGCGTCGAGAAAGGCGAATGCAATAAGGGGATCCACTGATAGAGTATTGTTAGTTACTGCCCAAGAAAAGCCCGAACGCGCCGTTCATGACCGAGCTGCTGACCACTCACCGTCTCCACTGATGGTCGCAAGGAACCTCATCCCGCCAACATCGACATGGCAGCACGCACTCGAACACGATAACTCTCCAACGTAGATAACGGGGTCTACGCTACCCTCGCGAGGAGCCTTTGCTAGCGCGTTGTTGAGCGCTTCGATGTGCAGTAAGGGGTACGCTGCGGGATAATTGGTGTAACTGGACTGGATGATGGGACGTCTGTATGCGAAATCTTGTGAATGTGGTAACCAATGAGCAAAGATGATGAAGCATACCCCGTTGGATCTAAGATAATCAAACCGTCGATAGCCATGAGCGTGATATGTAAATGGACTTGACCACGACACGCACATAGTCTCGCCTAACAAAGCGAACTTATCCAGAAAAGGATACCAGTATATTTATTATGTTCTCTGACCAGGTTTTAACTACGTAATGGTGGTATCACACGGAGATAATCTTTTTCAGTCGAAACCTCTCAGAAAGTAAGGCAGATGAGCTTGATATGAGCTGGAGTTATGCTCGGTGATGTGCGACTGATAAGTTAGACACGGGCCGATGATATGCCATCGATAAACGCTCGTCAACCTCGGGCGACCGAACTAGTTCCGAAAGCTGGTCTAATAGACGCCTTAGAGACTATGTTTAACTGGATGAGACTTGGGAACTGAGGTTCTCAATTCACCGCGGATTGTGCAGTAGACTGAGGGATATGATTGATATTTGAACGAGGATTGGTGGAGACTGTAAGAGTTAGCCTTAGTGTCCAATAGCGTATTGTTACTAAAGGGGGTTTATTAGCCTATCTTAGACTACTCACACTGTCTCGCGCTAACCAGTCCGTTTCTCTCCTGTCCCGCCATGTCACACACCACCGCGCTTCATGGCAGCGCAAAGGAGGATGTCCTCGAGTCGCTCTACAGCCAATTCACTATCGATGATCAGCGTCTCTTCAAGATCACTCAAACATTTCTATCAGAAATTTCCGATGGTTTATCCAGTTATGGTCGTCCCATGGCGATGATGCACGTTTCCCTGCTTCCAAGTTGTATCTTGTTCCTGATCTAACTGTCAGATAGTCCGACCTTCGTAAATGGTGTGCCAGATGGCTCCGAAACGGGGTATGTGGATTACCCCACATATTGTTGCACCTGACTGAGTATCCTAGAACATTCCTCGCCCTCGATCTTGGTGGGACAAACCTGTGAGTACAAAGTTCGACCATCTTTTCATTTGCCTTATGGATTGTCAGTCGCGTTTGTGAGGTCACTCTGCTCGGAGACAAGACCTTCTCCCTCCGGCAGCAAAAATACAAAGTCTCTGAGGCCCTCAAGACCGGTGAGGTGACCACTCTGTTCGGTGCGACCTTTGTGCTTTCTATCGCCACTGTCGTTTAATATTTTCTCAGACTACCTTGCCGACTCCGTGGATGCCTTCCTCACGGACACCCCCTCCCAAGACTACGACTCTCACGCATCTCACGCTGACGAGGACAGTTCATATGTTCCCCTGGCCCTCACTTTCTCATTCCCTGTGGAACAGTCCACACTCGATTCAGGCGTTCTTCTCACCTGGACCAAAGGCTTCTCTGCAAAAAATGCCATTGGAAAGGACGTCGTAAAACTGCTTCAAGACGCGTTTGACCGGAAACACATCCATGTCAAGTGTGTAGCTCTCGTCAACGACGTCAGTCAATATTCCTTCATCTGCAGATCTTAATTTTGCACGTGACCGTATGTACTGATGAGAGACTTTCCATCACAGACCGTTGGAGCTCTTCTTTCGCGGGCATATACGTCTGGCGGATGCATTCTAGGTGCTATTTTTGGGACCGGAACTAATGGGGCTTATGTCGAGGATGTTGCCAAGATCACGAAATTAAGCCAGAACCCTACAGTTGCCGCAGGTGGTGAAATGATCGTGAACACCGAGTGGGGCGCTTTCAACAACTCTGTGAATTAACTTCTTTTATCCCATCACTTTTATTACTGATGGCGAACTGCAGCGAAGTGCCTTGCCAACGACTCCATATGACAATAAGCTGGACCGCGAATCTATTAACCCACGTTTCCAGGCCTTCGAGAAATTCATTTCGGGAATGTATCTGGGGGAGATCACCCGAAACGTGATTCTTAGTTTGATTGATGCCGCTCCGCAACCACTCCTCTTCGGAGGCCGGTCCTCGGTTCTACTGAATAAGCAATGGGGACTGGACACTGCAGTTCTCAGCGAGATCGAAGAGGCATGGGAATGTCTTGGGCGGTTCTCTCCACCAGAACAAGGTTCCCCAGAAGCTCAAAAGGGGGAAAAGTTACGGCGGATACAAGGAATACTGGCGCACCGACTAGAGTTGTCCCCGCCTGACATCTCCCTCGCGGATGCGGACATTGTCAGACAAGTGTGCAATCTGATAGCATCGAGGGCTGCTCGCATGAGCGCAACGGCTGTAGCCGCTATACTAGTTCATACTGGGCGTGCACGGTTGTGGGACCGCGGGGAGCAAAGTTCTGTCGGGCTGAAGGACGAAGGCAAAAGGATCGGTGTCGGGGTAGATGGAAGGTAGGAGTGGTGCCTTTTTTATTCAGTTTTTGCTAACCAGGAAGTGATAAGCTTGGTCGAGTTCTATCCTAACTTCCAAACCAAGCTGCGAGCGTCGTTACGAGCACTTGTTGGTCCCGAGGTGGAAAGCCGTGTCGATCTTGGTATGGCCAAGGATGGGAGCGGCGCGGGTGGTAGGTTCAATCAATTTAGCTCTTTGGTCTCCATTTTGAATGTGCCCCAGCTGCCCTCTGTGCGCTTGTTGCACAGAAACAGAGTCAAGCCAACCACACAAACGGTGCATATGGGTACGACCACCAAGATATTAAGGTCACACCGCCCATCGAAGTTGCATACATTTCCTCCTTGTCGCGGTGAGAAGGATCCGTGTACAATTAGAAGACAGACGATAGGATGTATAATGTATAATGCTGGGCAGTATCCATTTGTGTATCGAATCGGTTAGACTGTTGTTATTTTTGCTAGACGCGTGTACTGTGTTTTTGAGTCCGTAACATGTACCTTCAAGTTATCAAATCATTTCTTGATGGTTATTTTGTTCATCCGACTACTTGAGGTTCGAGAGAGTTGGCACTCACGCTCGAATAAGTGGTTGGATGGACTATGTAGCTGCACACACCTATATATATATATATCTGGTACGTCACTCGAACATCTACTCGAGTCGGGCTGGTCATAAGTCTACTATAGCACAACAAGAAAGAGATCTGTTAGGGTATGTCAACGTTCAGACAGAGGAGACAGCTCCTTCAATACGGCATTCATCAGGCCAGAACCTCTTGAATAGGCATAATGATGCGATCCTTGCAAGCATATCGTTCGACGATGCACATGGATAATCAACGCCGATCGATGAAGATCTGGACGGAGGATAGGTTGTGTAGAAAAACAAACCATCATCTGCGCCAGGTCCCGAGCTTTCATCTTCTTGATTGATCTTGGAATGTTTATCTGGCGACGGTTGGTATTGTCGAGTTCAATACAATGTAACTCTGCACGAGTCTCATGACGAGGAAAGAAGATTGATATACGTAGCTGCAAAATGATATGAAGAAAGAGATAAAAAGTACAGAAGAGCTGGAAGGAAACATGAAATAGTCGTGTACCTGTATTAATGACCATCGGCATGTGAATGCCAAACAAAGAAACAGCACGAAGCGAGCTCACAATGGAAGAAGTCGAGGCTACGCGCTTGCTGCACTTGGTGCGGTAGGACTGGTCGCAGGAGCAGGAGGTATCGTAGATGTCGGAGTAGCAGGAGGCCGATTCTGAGATGACGATACTTCGGCCTGGGCCTGACCCTGTGATTGACCTTGCTGCTGCTGCGTTGATTGTGCATTTCCATTGGCGTGTTGAGAAGCGCAGCAGAGAAAAAGCACGAGATGAACCGACAATCGAACGGGTAGTGAATGTGCATATCCCGGGCATTCAAGGCCAGCTTCTTTGAGGATGGTATGTATGTCCCATGTGTACACATTTTTTTGTTTTCGGAACCAGTACTAGCAGCTTTCCATCAGTCGAAAGGGCTGCACAATGTAAATCCTGTTCGTGCTGCAGGGATGGTCCGATTTTGAGGTTGGTGTCCAGATTCCATAGACGTGCAGTTTTATCCCATGATACACTTGCAAGGAAACGGTCATTGAAGGACAATGAGATGGCGCCCACAGTTTGTGTGACCTGCCAAGTGGTTGTGTCGAATATCCTAATCAGGCCGGGTGAAGTTTCTTTCCATCCAACATCCATATGCCAAGCTCCAAACTCCATTCATCCCGTGTCTGAGCGTTTTGAATCGATCGCCCGTCTTGGCGTTCCAAATGTCGGCTGCATACATGTCTCCACTGGTTGCAATTTTCGTTGCATCGGGCGAGTATATCACCGCGTTCACCCACCTCTCTCTAGGTTCGATTGTCAGGACAGTTTTGCTGCCCTCGACATCCCAGACTCTTGCCGTCCCATCCCAGGATCCACTCAAGATTTTGTTACTATCTGCACTCCAGCACCGTGTACGCACGATGTGGATGTGCACTGACCATTTGGCAATAACCTCTCCCGTCTCGACTTCACTTTCCCGTCCTCACTTCCGCTGGCAACAGTCTTGCCATTTGGAGATAATATCATGGACCACACTCTTGCGTCATTCTCATCTCGCCAGTTCTCTCCTATTTGTGCATTGCTCTCTAGTTCCCATAGTCGGAGCGAGCCGTCCACCGAACATGTGATAGATCCGTTGTCCTGCAGGCAGGTGCACAACACCGTTTACCCATCTGGTATGACCTTGCAGCATCTGACGTGGCATGGTAACCAACATGCTCTTGTCCCTCAGTCTTCAAGGAAGACATAGTCGGCGCCCAAAATTTCAGTGCTCCGCTGTAACCGATTGTAGCCCAATATATGCACAAGAAGCCTTCCGGGATCTTGAATGATCTGGCAAACAGTATGGTTCGTGGTGAGTCGGCGGGTCTGTTTCATTGTAGTCAATACGAGTACACACGACATTGCTGATGGGACAGCAGGAATTTAATCCTCACCTAGAAGACAGCTTTGGTACAATGTATGCACGTGCAGCGCCGGTATTCGAGAACGCAAAAGATCCTTGTGGAAATCCGCAGTAGCCTTACGAGCAACACGTTCAAACGAACCAGTAATCAGAGGGCGTCTGGTTGGGAGTTGAGGAAGTTGAGAACCCCTTCGTTCAAGCGTTTTTAAGGCTCATCCCATTCATGATCTTCACAGCTTATTGCTGTGTAGATCAAGCACTCATATCCGCGACCGGTGCTATATCCATCTTCCTAGACGCAAGGATTACATCGTTGGTCGTGGCGCACATTCGACAAGGTGCTGCGCCCCCTCCACACTTTGCACGTCCCATCCAGTCTGTTTTTGAACTTGATGTCATCAACTCTTCCAGTATGTTTGTAGGATATGAAACAGTGCCTGTATTCAGGTCGACTTATTTGATTTCTAAAGAGGTCCCTGTTCACATCGAACAGTTGACAGGACTCATGGGTGTTACCACCATCCTCCCTCTCGAAGGTACGTTTTCACTAGACGTTTACATTCTGACAGTCCAATTAACCTCAGACACTGCATAAGTATTTATCGTAGCATGGATGAGAATTGCAACTCACTGAAAATATCATTTGTCTGCACTGTTACACACTTACCGCATTGGTTGACCTGCGGTACCGTTCGGGCACGATGAAAGTCAGTAAAGTCTTATCGCGAGGATAATCGAAGACATTAGCTGTCTGGCTGAGAGCTCGATGCTAGATCAGGCCGTTCTTGAAAATTCCCATCCATTCCATTGACGACAGATTGACATTGTCGGGTCAGTCGCAGCAAGACATTCCTGTACAACTGATTTGCGGCTGTCTTGACAATGTGGCTCGACTAGGACGGGTGATATCAAGAATAAGTCTAGCCATGGCGCGCCCAGAGATGTGCTTAGGGACACAGGTGTCCTATAGGCTAGATAGTTTTGTCCTCCATAGAGTTTCACTCTCCATAGGACAATAATTGGATTCAAAAAAAAAAAAGTCTAGCCATGTACAGAAATAAGATAACTTTCCATATGCTGTAGTGTTAATGCTCATCGACGTGTGGGGGAGATGTACAACAAAGAAACAGCACGAAGCGAGCTCGCAGTAGAAGAGGTGGCTGCATGGTCGCTGCACCTGATGCGGCTGTATTAGTAGTAGGAACAGGAGGTGTCGTGAATGTTGAGGGGATGGCAGGCGGTGTCGTGGACAACCCCTGGGCGTGCGTTCTACATGGTAGCAGCATAGTTGGACAGTATTAATAGCTCACCGAAAGTCGGCTTGAAACGTCCTGTGCTATTGATAAACCTGCTGAGGTGTGGGATGACTTTTTCAGATGCGAGGATGTAGGAGATCGAAGTAGCGTCACGACGGAGAGCATTGACGAGGAGATGGTGTTCCTGTCTGTATTGAGGGCAATCAAAGATGTAACGACGGATCGTTTCCTTAGTTCCATGGCATATGGAGCAGTCAGGTGTGTCGCTCCTGTTGATACGGTAGAGGTGGTGGTTGAGTGGGACATAGCGGATGTGAAGTTGAATGTATAAATTGGAGATGTGTTTCTGGAAACCGTCAACGAGTTTGATGTATTTTTCAGACGGTATTGATGGGTCGATAGTGCGGGTGCGCGCATACCGGGGAGACTTCTCCCATAACGCCTTCTATAGAGCTCCTGATTTCGTTTTCTAAGGCGCCCTTAGTGCTGATACGCTGCTATGTAGCCGGAGACCTCTGAGGTACTTCGGGAGTAGGTGTGTTGGGCTGTTGTACTCATTACCTTTCGCAGCGTCTTTGGCCTCTTTATGCGCTAATTCGTTTCCCACCACGTTTGAATTTCGGTTGCATGCATTGGTGTCGTGGTGAGAGTGGAAGAGGGACGAAAAGCGCTCGAGAAGAAGGGCCCAAGTACTGCGAGAGTCACAGGTTCCCCTGAGTCGAAATCCATATTCAGATGACGACCACTATCCAGTACCCTCAAAATCACCTTTGCCGTTAAGTTTTCCACCGTCCGCTACGCAATATATAATGCGCTCATCAAAGAAAACGAACGCAAACCTTTGCCAATACCCGCCTCTCGGTCACGACCGACATACAACCTGGCGACATACCCGAACGTATCGAAAAGCTCACGAAGATCGGAATCTGCGTATCTTCAGAGATATCGGTGACACAGTGTGGGAGGTCTTGGCGAGAGCTGCCTGTGTTTCACCAGGACCGAAAACACTATTACATATTGACGGTGGTCCAGATTCGGCGGCAGTCGCCCCGCCGGCTGTAGGTACAGGTACGTCAGCTGCGTCATTAGCAGTCCGCGTCCATATCACACTGTCAACTAGATGTGCATGTGATCATATATGCCGCGGCTCGAAAGCACGAATCGCAAGAAGTCTGCACATAGGCGCTTAGCGGGCCGGCGGCGCAGTGGTCCGAGTCAAAACATGCTGACTCAGTGCGGAGGTTGTCAGCGATAGCCCAGGATAGTGTTGCCGCGAAGCGAACTGAATCGAACTGAAGTAGAAATTGGACACACTTCGTTACACTTCGATGTGAACGAAGTTAGTCAAAGTGCGCTTCGTTCCACTTCGCGAAGTCGGCAATAGGCGGGAAAACTTGCAGCAATAATAGATCAATCAAATGTAGCTACAGCCTACAGTATAATCTAAGACTAAGCTTCCTCATTTTCATTTGCGAGTAGCTGAGCAAGTTCGTCGAGCTTTCCTGCCGCCACGAGCTCGTCTATGGTGTTCCTAGACACAGGCCCCGAAATATTGTAATCCATTTCTTCTGCAACCAAATGTGACGTGAAATCCAGCCGGTCTTGCTTGTAAGAGAACTTGAGAATCTGTAATGCTTCGAGAACTGGTGGTGAGAGGTTAGCACGCCGATCCGTGCATGTCTCTTTGCTGGATG
>MU172328.1:18215-246766 GCA_016695485.1 Suillus hirtellus
CCGAGGTTATTATAATGCATGCGCACTGTGGAAAACTAGTGCAAAATTTTAATTCAATGGCGGAAGTAACTTGGTGTATGTACGAGATCATGTACAAGAGGCTCATATTGAATGTACTTAAATGTACAGCGATGTTTTACCATTGAAATATGAGAGAAACAGGAGGCACATATAGGACTTTAGACTTGTAGTGATTATGATTGATCTATGCGGTAACTTCGATTCATCTCTCGAAGTGAACGAAGTGTCACTTCGACGAACTTCGGTACAACGAAGTTAACCGAAGTCTCACGTTTTCGAAGCGAACCGAAGTTACTTCGAAGTCACTTCACTTCGACGGCAACACTAGCCCAGGATGCCTCGAAAAAAGAGGGAGGCGCAAACGGACCTAAATCTGTTCGCCGCCCCATGTCTCGCACGACATGTTATTTGTCATCGCACAAGCGTGAACGTGGTATGAACGCTATAGCGGAGAGCGATGACTGTACGGCGGATGTTGGGCTCCTCGACGTCGTAACATTGATTCAATGAACTACTACACTTGTTTTCACTTCCTTCACGACGGTCCAGGTGTTCCTTGCCCGCTTTAGAATCGTCCAGTCGAAGATCTAGCAAATGCATGGAAAATGATTTGTTTTTACATAAAATAAATTCCTTATCCGCGTTATCTGTTTGGCCGACAGAATCCAATACCCGACCACGTATCCGAACCTGCCTTAGATTGGATAGTCACTGCCGTCACGCTGACTTGGGGGAGTGGGCAGGAAGTGCGGTTAAACGTACTATGTTACAAATGCGCGCTTAGCGGAGGATATACGTACGTCCAACACAACTGGCAGATAGGGTAGCTCGCGCCAACTTCTCGTCACAATCCGCATGAAGCGATCGCGCCACCAGGCCTCGAGGCCTCAGGGTCCACGGCCTATCGAATATGGGCGCAATCAGACCACAGAGAATTATCGACGAAGGAGCGTCGATAATGAGGTTCTGCTATTGTGATAGTTCGTCCCACAAGGTAGTAAGTGACCGACTCACTGGTAATCATTTCTTAAATCCTGGGGACCGAACTGCCGCCAGGCTGTAAGAATGGAATATTGATGGATGGACACGGGTGATAAGTATCGGAAGTTCGCGGACATGCGGTACATGCTGGCACATTGTCCGATATGTGGACTTATGCGGCACAGTAATATCAATATGCATCTGTGTACCTGGTTGCAGTGGATCAGTCGAACGACAGAGGTGTTTTGCGTCTGGGACAGAAATGACAATGGCTTGATCTCTTGATATTTTCCCGACTTGTTACACAACCGAGGGCAGCGCATTTCATGTGTGCGCGCCGATGCCTCTGTATGTATTCAGGTCAGGATGTACAAATGTATGACGTATGTATGATATATTGCCTACTTCACAACGTACAAGCGAGGGATACAATTTGTATTTTCTTCTGCGGAGTGTGTAGGTCGAGAGGTCGAAATAAGGAGGTATGGCAATGTGCTAAGCTGTGCCGAGGACGACGTCGAAGTGGTGCCAATGCAAGCGATGGCACCGCGGGCGGTAGGTAGAGACTAGTGAGAAATAGAGTGCTAGGGATGATGCAAGGACTATGCAAGAGAAAGAGCAGGCAGGGAGACGCAGTGATGTCTTTCTCGTGTGTCAACGATGATGCAAAAATAAAGATAACGACAATCCTACATCCTACGCGGTGCATATTCGTAATGAGCGGTGCCGACTCAACGTGTAGCGCAACACATCATGAAACGAATAGTAGATCGAAGGACGGCTGGAGCTTCAAGGCATTTAGTACCCATAGCTCGCGCGGCCAGAGGTGGCAGGTGCGCCCTTGGCAACAAGATTCATGTTCATGCTGATAGGTTGGCCATTCGTAGCCACGCCATTGACCGCTACTGGTGGTGGGCCCACTCCTGGACCGACAGTCGGTCCCCCTGGTCCAATGACGGCACCTCCAACGAGGGCAGATAACCGCGAGATCTCCTCGCGCGATGAGACAAGAGCGGATGTTAGCCGCTCGTTTTCCGTCTGAAGATATTCGACCTTGGCCTGCAACGATGCAAGCCATGCCTTTTTGCGCTGTCGACACTTTAAGGCGGCTACACGGTAACTCAGTAACCTGAAGAGGAAATCTGAGAAAGGCAAACCTTGTCTATTTCGTTCGAGGAAGTTACGTCTCTTCTCTTCCTCTGTCTCGGGCTTTTTTGTCTGCTTCCGCCCACCAGCGTTCTGAGAAGGCGGTAGGTCGTCATCGTCGTCATCCTCCTCGTCCTCCTCATCATCTGTAGATGCTTTACCACGACCGTTGGTGCTGACACTGGTTACAGTGTTAGCGCGTGCGCGCTTAACGGGAGAGGTATGTTGCTGCTGAGATTGGGCACGGGCTGTGGGAGCAGGTTGGGGTGGTGGACTTGCTTGATCGTACGATTTGCGCTTTACGCCACGTCTTCCGTTAGTTGCATTTGCAACATTGTTGGCACGTGCCTGTGCCTCTTCACGTTTCGTAAGCTCCTGATGAGCTTGAGAAAGCAAATATAAACCATTTGCAGCCGTGCTTGCGGCAGAGGATGCGCTGAGGTAAGGAGGATCACTGTTTTCCTGGTTAGCAGTGACGGATGTGGATAGGTGAGAGCTAGTTGTAGGAGCATGTGTGACAGAACTATATTGCGCTGAAGAGGAATTTAGAACGCCTGTGATTGCGCTGAGGGTATTTGGTGTTATAGTCGCGTTTGAATTAGCGCCTGCATTATTATTCATAAGCGCCAAAAAAGCGGCAGTATTTGGGGACGGAGGGGGGAAAGAGACAGGACCCCCTACCAGGGGTGTCAAGCCGGTGCCTGGTGTCAGTCCTGTGCGGGGTGTGAGGCCGGTGCGGGGTGTCAAACCAGTTCGGAAAGAGGTGTCAAAAGGCAAATGGGATGCGGAGTCTGAACCCTGCTGTGGGCCGGCTAGCATGGCGGGGGAGAGTGGACCAGCGCGAAGGGAGTTTGCAAGAGATGAAGAAAATTGCCAGCCATAAGATTGATCTGTAGTGGGAGATGCTATGGCTGCCAAAGGGGGTAGTACTGGTCTCGGAGAAGTAGACCTACCATCCTTTGAATTTTTATTCGAAGCAGCAGAGGGTGGTCTGTCATGTAGAGATACTGGACTAGATGAATCACGTTTGGATGGAGGGGAATGGCGGACATGGGATGGACGAGAAAAGGATTGCTCGAATGGATTAGGCTCGAGGTCAAAATCAGATCTAGTCTGCCTTGCAAGAGGGGGTTGTGGCCTGACGTCAGGGGAGTTGGATGTATCACCGTTTTTAGGTGGAGTAACGGACATGATGACGAGGTAAAGTTTTTTTACAGGATTTTACCGATATAATGAATATTCGGCACGAAGCCAACAACTCCGGTGTTTCCTTTGTGGCCCGTGCGTGATCTGCTCCAATTTTTCTTGAGGTGAGGTCAGAGGAGGAATGACGACGTCTGACGTAGTCTCGTGTTATATTGAACTTGAATCGGAGTTCTAATAAACGCTCGATAAACCCAATCAATTGCTACTTTTAGAAGATCCGACGCACGTCATTTCTTCCCCTGTGCTAGTATTCCTTTTAAATATTATTATACCCCTTAACCTCAATATGGGTATCTAAGTCCCCCCTCCTGCACTCCTTCCCTTGCTGCGCACTCATCTAAGTAGTTCAGTAGTATATCACCATACATTTTACGCCCTTTGTATACCCCAACATCGTTAGGCCAACTTCTTATGGCACTTGCAAGCCGATCAGCCACTCCTCGCTCCCGAACCAGTTCCTCGATCTTGAACAGGTACGTTCGAATCCCAAAAACGATGGCTCCTGTACGAGGAAGTCGACGCAGTGTTTGCCTCTCCGATCGTAGTCGTAGTGTCGACGGCGCGAGGTACGGTGCAGGTAGTGCACCATGTCCGTGTCCATGCGAGAATTCATCCTCCAGTCCGTTCGTCGATTCTGACCAACCCAATTCTTCTGGATCAATATCGGAAGCGCACTCTTCCTCGACGTCCAGTCGTGACTCAACGCCGCCATCTGACACGTGCGACGGTGGCTTACATACTTGCATAAAATAATTATTTCGAATAACCGGCTTGTCCACCGGCATCCGTCTGAAAAACTTTTCCATGCTCATCTGCAATTTCTCTTTGACTTTGCGCCCGGCAGCCGGTATCAGCGTGGATAAAAAACAAATATGATAGGTCAGGCTTACACCGTGGAACGTTTCCTGAAATATGAATATCGTCCAGGGTCATTCCGATCTTGTCCCGCATGCGCCAGAATCCTGAGAAGATGATGTCAGGTATAATCTTCGTGTTCGTTGTTTGCACTTGCCTGGAATGCAGATCGCTCCTCCCTGGAAATAGTACTTGCCATCCGTGCCTGTGTGAACAAACGTTTTCAGATTTATTAACCAAGGTAGTATAGAAACCCTATACCCTCGATCATGAGTGCCACGTCTTCTTGTATACTGAGAGAAGGTCAGGAATGTCTGATATAGTGACACGGTACTCACAGCCCTGCAGTAATCCTCATTGCCTCTTCGCCCATTTCAACACCATTTAGACCCTCCAGCACCCCTAAATCAAATTTATCTCCTGTCTCAACCGCTTCAATAATTTGCACGGGCTGTTGCCGTCCCCAAGCGAGCGATACGCCACCAATTGACGGCCCTGGTACACCGTTCGGAAATCGTGTTACCCGGAAACTCGAGGGGTATCGCCGTGGAAGGTACTCTGCGAGTTCATACACGAGCTCCTTTGCTGTAGCTTATCAGTATAGATTCTACCCTTCCATTCAAAGGAGATAACACATACCTGCCCATGCGCCACCCTGAACCTTGACAGATTCGTCTTCTCTGGCGGGGAGAACGCGCACGGCGTCATGCCCGCGCGTGCGAACGCGGAACTTGCGCACACGCTGCCAGTGTGAGTAGGTTGAGTCCAGTTCAATCCATTCACTCCAAGGCATCGTGCGAATACCCATCGTGATTCTGCATTCGCAAGAGATGACAAAATTCATCAGCCACGAGTACGGTCGGGGGAGTATAAAATATCATATTCGCGGATTGCATCCACGTGCCACACACGCACGCAGACTCGTGCGCCAACATTTGGGCATCGCAGGCGAAACAAAGAAATAGGTAAATCACTTACTGATATTCACCATACCGGAATGGTCTGTACGGTACTGGGCGCACATCCATCAGTGGGAAGGAGCACGGATCTATTTCGGGATAATCAAATTCTTCCGCGATCCATCCTATTAATTTGTGAGCATCATCACATGTACCGGAATGTTTAAACATACCGCCCGGTTCCCTATTCTTGTTTGTCTTTTCATCTTTCTCGGTCACGGGTGACGTATGAGCAACATTCGAGGATGTCACACGCCTCTTCCTCGACTGAATGAAACTGTACGCCAAAACAATCGCTGCGACAGCAAGGAAAATGCTAGGCAACGATCCCATAGCGCGAAACTGTTTGACGACAGCAAGGGTAGAAGTAAACCCGTCCATCCAATAACTCGTGCACGCTGGGCGTTTACATACATCTGAATTAGGTCAAGGAAAGGGCGTTACTTGACTCACAAATACGTTGTTATTAGCCCAGGCTCTCTATCTCACACGAGCTCCACTGCTCTCGATCTGCGTCTGCGCTCCAGAGGAAAAAGGGTCGAGGAGAAGGTTATTCGTACGTATTGTTCTTATAAGGGCAGCGGCGCAAGATAAGGGTGTCAGGTGATTGGGAGACGGTTCATGTGTCTTATCCGAACGGGCCGTGCTGTCGTATTACATGTACTGGTGCTTCTTGGATATCTGGATCTCACACTGACTTCGATGGTTGCTTCAACTTGAAGGGACATTGTGAGCTGAATGTTCGAGACACTATTTTAAACTTCACAAAACTTCACAAGTTTTTAAGAGACTTGAGCGCCTGCCTGCAGCGAAGCCAGATTCACGCAGTATTTTGGAAAGGGACCTTTGTGTAAAGCAGAGGAGACTATAGAAATTGAATAAATGAAGCATTGTTGTACAGCTTGAACTTTGCACGCGTCCGTCAAGTTTCGTCGAGAGTCGGAATAAACGGGATCGGCAATTCCCGGCCTTGCCTCCGCTCGTTTCAGTCGTCCTTTGCAGCATTATTATTTGTGGTAGCCAACGCGTGCCTTTATAGTGTCCCAGCTACTCGCATTATTTCCCGCCTTTCTCTAAACTATGGCATCAAAAGCAGCAGTAGCCGCGGTTGTAAGTCTCGTTTTTTCGTGCTGGGTCACGCCATCGCTCATCTTCGTTTCCTCGCTAACAGGACTTCACCCGCATTTACTCGACACTTGGGCTCGGAAAAGGCATGAATCTCAACTTGTAAAGTTGCAGCTAGGCTGATAGAGGTTCTGAATTTGCAGATACCATCGCTGCTCTGCAGGCATTCCGCAAACGGCACGGGGATGCTCAACGCCTCCAATCGCAATATGCATCTCAGCCCACCACTGTTGACCTCGCGCACTACCGCTCTGTCTTGAAGAACAAGGCAATTGTCGACGAAGCCGAGAAGCTGTTGAAGGAGTTCAAGGTTGTTACGTACGACGTATCTGCCCACGTCAAAGCCATTGAAACTTTCGAGGCCAAAGCGGTACGACCTCTATTCGTCCAAGGTTGTGGTGTCGTGACTAAGTGTCTTCATGATCAACGCAGGTTGAGAAAGCCCAAGCGACAGCTGCCCAAATTGACGTGGAACTCAAGGAGTTGCAGGCAACGCTTGCTAACATCGAGGAGGCTCGTCCGTTCGAAGACTTGACGGTACGTTTTCTCCTCTTAGTCTTGGAATCTATTCTAATTTTGTTTGTTTACTTGCTTAGGTGGAGGATGTCGGCAACGCCCACCCACGGATACTGGAAGCAGTCGAGACCATGGTCCAGAAAGGCAAATGGACTGTACCTGGTATGTACATTGAATTGTGTTATATTTCATTTCGCTTGAGCAATGCTTCCAGGTTACAAAGAGAAGTTTGGCGACCTTTCATTGATGTGATCAATTGCTGTAACCTACATAGAGCATTGCACCGCGTTACCTGTCGTGATTGTGTCTTGAATTCTATATACTGGACAGACTACCTGTTCTGGGTCCACAAAAACCTAAGTTATTTATCTGAACCCTCTCGTTAAGATTTAGAGTTACCTAAACGCGGACTAACGATAAAACAAAGTTGATTAGCTCGCTACGTTACTAGTACTGATCTCTGCTAAGTCAGGTACTGGGAACGACAGTACTATTACGGAGGTCCAAAGGTCTATACTCAAGAGTGTACTTGAGTCGAAGTCGAATCCAGAAGAGGTCGAGACTCGATGAGATACTCGTGGTGACATAAGCATACATTTATGTCGGCGTGTGACGCACTGCCCTTTGACAAGCGCTTCAAACATCCACTGCTTTAGTGTCACTCCGTATAAGCCTTTTTTGCACTCGCAAACTCAAGTTTCAGACTTCCACAACGGTTTCAAGGCCACCGCCTGCAACTTTAAGAATGGAGTCTCCTGGGCCAGTGACCGGTGCAGGATACTTTTCTGCACCTTTCGAACGCTTTATACGAGACGAGACAGGCGCTTTTACCTTGCTAGGCAAGTATTCTGCCCTATCGTCTTGTCATGGCTACGTCTAATCTGACCTACTTTTACGATAGATACGATGGAGACCTTCTTTGACTCTCGGCTGGACTTACTCCAGCGGCAGATACAGAAGCACAGCGATAGATTGAAATCGAAAGCTGAGGAAGCCTTGAAGAAACGTGTGCAATCAAGCGATGTGCTAGCGGAGAATTTTGATCGCGAGATCAAAAACTTCAAGCTGAAGGTACGTTCGGAGCCCGTGGCTCTCACCAAGATTTAACGCGTCGATAACAGGTTTCGCTTCGTATGCAAAATCTAGCGGAATCATGGCATTCCGCCAAGGTAGTGAGAACTCGTGATAAAGTGTCGTTTTTCTTTAGTGTCATGTCCCTCCTCGTGTCGGCGTTGCTCTTTGGCTTAGCCCCCCAGTATGCATCCTTGAAAGTTCTTTGCGTTTGGTGGTGACTGATGTCTTGTATGCAGATGGATCCATATCTCATATACAGTGCAAGGCTTATATTTCCTTCCTCTTCGTGCCTACCAATACAAGAAGCGGTCATGGCATTATTTCCTGTTCGATCTCTGCTACTACGTCACGATCCTCAACTTCATCTACATATGGTTCTTCCCATCAAATACAGCGCTGTTCATGGCTTGTTATAGTTTATCACACGGCTCTCTCGCTAGTGCTGTTATCACTTGGAGAAACAGCCTTGTTTTTCATGACACGGATAAAGTCACGTCGTTATTCGTGCATATATACGCGCCTTTTACATTCACAGTGATCAGGTCAGTTATAGTTAGTCTTCTCCATACAATTATTAATCACTGTACAGGCACTTCTATCCGAATGCAGAAGACAGATTCCCCGCGCTGAAGGCACTCCCGTACCTCAATCCAGTCCGTGCTCTCCTTATGAGCGGTGCTATATGTAAGCTTCGTGCTGATGATCTTGACGACTGGACATGACTGGACATCCAGATATCTGTTGGCAGTTGATGTACTGGAAGTTTGTACTGGTAGATCGTCGAAGCAAGATTGCATCTGGCCAGCGAACGACATCCTTTTCTTTCCTTTTGAATGACAAGCGTAGTGCCATTGGGCGAGCTTTGTCGACGGTTCCTCCAAAGTACCGTGAATCTTCATTCATGGCGGGGCAACTTGGTGTGTGAAATTCAACGTTACAACTCAGCAATGTTAATGTTCCTTCAGTATACTCTCTCCTTACAGAACTGCCTGCGGTGTTCTTGTTGTATGATAGCCCTATGTGGAGTGGAGCATTCCTTTTGTTTATATTCTCTGTGAGCGTGTGGAACGGTGGCGGATTCTACATCGAGGTATTCGGTCGCAAGTAAGCATACTCAACTCAGGGTTTCCTGCACAAAATCTGACTTTTCTCCTTCGAAGATTCGAACGCGAATTAGAGGCACTTCGAAAGGAGCTTGCGGAGGGCAGTAATAATAACAATAACAGTGGCAACAGTCGCTCTGGCAGATCAAGCCCCACATTTACAGATGGTGAATCACTTGTCGGGACGCCATTATTATTGGCCCAGGCGTTACCAACTACCTCCCTTGATGAACTGCTCGCAGAAGCCGAATCCTCTGACAAGGATAAGGACCTATAGGCATAATGCCAACGGTTGCCCAGTTTCCTTGTATCTCTGGGTGTTTTGGAAACGCGGAATGCCACATATAACAATTCGCCGTGCTTCTTAATATATACCCCAGCTATTGATCACGTTGTATTCCACTTACTTACATACATGCGCTTTCGTTGCTTTTCTTTTGGGCGTTTAATTCGTAATGTCAGTACTTTGTTGTCTGTTATCGCTACTAGTACCGAAGTTCTCCCATCGAGCTCCACTTCGAATCCACCCTGAAAAAGGCCGACCTTCCCCTAGCAAACAGTTTTTTGCCACCTGGTACTGGGTCATGCTCTCCTTCGCTTGATAATATGTCATTATGTCACTACATAACAAACTGTGAGTGCTAGGAATCGCCTCCCTCTTTGTTCTGGATCCTTACCTTTCAAGTGGCAGGTTCTCTATGCTCCGGGTCTTTCTGTACAGGTGAAACAAAGAGACCTTTGAGAGCCTGGGCCTTTGAAATGCCATAAGATAGTAAAGTTAATTGACTGCTCGCTTACCAGAAAATCGTCTTGTAGCGATGTTTGGGAGAGACGCCTCGTTTGAGGCCGTTTATCAGTACCTCATGTGGTGACGCAGAGTCTGCGACCCAAGTCATAGCTGATGATAAAGCATTTAAGAGAGACAATGCAAGATAAATATATACCTACATTCATTGCATGATCTTTGAGTGGAAGAAGAATGTTCTTGCGCTGATCTTGAATGGATGAACCCAACCGACGTAAACTGGACTTCCGGCCGACTCAATTTGTATCCCTCAGGAAGGCCTGTGTAAGATATGTCACGATCGTAAGCATTACTTTATGATCGAACAACATACGCACCATCTATTTCTTGCAGACGCCCCCAGAACGCTCGTTCACAATCAGCCTTTACGACGTCGTGCAGATCAAGTGGGACTTCGCCGATGATTATCTTTTTCAAATAGATAGGGTGAAAAAAGGCTGAGACTAAAGCCCCTTGTATTCCGAGCACGTTCCAGCGTGCTATTTTGTCGCTGCACGACAACGACAATGTCTGAGGAGAATCAGCACGCCCGGGCTTCGTACGGAGAACGCCAAAAAGGGAGTAATTATCCCGCCCTCTGGATGCAACATTGGGAGCCAAAGGAGGGAACACTGCAGAGTCCTTCAGTGCCGCCATCTCCTCATCTTGGAAAGTAGCGAGGAACCGCATAGAAGCGTCTCCGCCTTGACATTGATCGGTTGAAATGAGACACGCGCAACAAACAAGGCTAGTGCTTCTCACAAGGAAGTGTCGATATGTACATGATCATGTAGACGCCGTATTTAAGACGATAGCGATCATCTGCCATTTTTGTTATCCACGCAGACCGCCAATGCGATCCACCAGAAGCCGCCCTACCGATCTCTTCGATCAACCAGCGAATGGCGCAACGACGAGCGAGAACTTCTGCATGACTATCGTGTACAGCCTCGCCTTGCAGGGGAAGCTTGTCCTTTGGAAGGCACTTGCATCCCGTAGCTAATCCGATGATCTTTGGCTGAATTGTTAAAGAATCAGATGAAATCAAGGCGATTGCAGCTAGAATCGTGAAAGTTCCAGTTGGTAACTTGAGGTTCAGAGAAGCATATTGCTTCTGCACTGCATGAACGAGGGTTGTATCCTCATCTGAAAACATGCAGACGATCACCGCGGTTTCTCGAATCTCCTGCGCGAACGATCAGAACAGATCAGAAAGCCTTTGATATGAAATCATTCTTACTACAAATAATCCCAAACAAGCCGTAAATCTTGCATCATATCGGCCGCAGCACAAGATGACAACCCATGACAGCCCTCAGCCCCACGGGCGGGCGTAAATCACCTCACCGATGGATATCATGACGATGCAAGTTCCACTTATCCACCGTAGACAACCCCATCATTCCCATGGTGGAGCTCCTGAATAGTACATAACAACTACGTTCATAAGTCCCGCAAGATTTGACCCTTTGCCCTCTAACAAAACTTCACCATATATCGATCACTCGCAATCAATATGAATCCTTTCCAGAGTAATGAACATCACCGTGAACGGAATCGTATACCTGCTCGCCGCAAATTGCGCTTCTTTACTAGAGACAAGAGTAAGTTTGTCACTTAGGCAATTACCGATATGTGCCGAGTTTAATGTACCCGTGGCCCTTCTACAGACACGGCACTTTCCAATCCCAGGACATCCAGACAAGGCAAGAAGCATGCGAAGCAAGAACTTCGTCCCATGGTTAGTCTACGTGTCTTCATTTCCGTTGCTTGTTGCCATATCTTGTGATAGGGAAGGGACAGGGAAACCCACCTACCATTCATGACTAAAGTGAAACGTGCCCTTGGTATTCGCAACTCGCCTCGTCAGAAGGGAGAGTCCAACAGGAGGCGAAAGCAGCGATCGGCACTTGTATAACTGCGGACATAGCTTGTTGCGTTTGGTGGTGTTGATGGCGTATGACATGCATTTCCTTCCAATACATAGACGATACCTCGTAAAAGTTCGTAAGATTCGTGACGTAATATGATACACACATGGTTTGATCTCTTGTACAACTGAGCACGGCTCGACAGGCGCAGAGATGATGATACACCAGGCATCCACGAGTGTAGCTGCAGTATGAATAGATTATCAAGAACTTGAAGGATATATAATAAAGTACGCTGAGAGTTTCTCGCTGCAGGCGGCTACGCACGGGACAAGATATTGTTCAATTTGTTGTCATCTTGAGATGCCATGTACCCATGCCGACTTCTTCCATGTGCGATAGCTCGATACGATCCCATGGTATAGGGATGATGTTGGCCTATGTACATAGTGCATGAGAAATCTCTATACTGAAAAGATACCATTGAATAATCACCTGAAGATAATGTGAAACCGCACGTCCGATTCTGCGTGTCAACGATTGAAGGTCGATAAGACCCCCATAGCCATCAACAGGTATCTCGTAATTGAGTGGTGAATATCCAGGCCACTTCAAGATGGACAATTGAGGCTTTAACTGGAGATCAGATCCATACTGTACTCACCGACATCTTCACATAGATCTTGCCTCGGTGATCAACACCGAGATCATTGAAGGTGTATGAGTCGTGTCCAGCCAATCGAACATTGGCTTGTGCTTCACCAAGGGTGATTCCGCTCCGGAAGGCACCCTTACGCTTGAATCTAACCTGAGGGGGGCTATTTCTGCGGAAGGGGTCTCCGAATGCTGGTGGCCTCGGCGAGTAAGATACTGATGATGCCCGGCGCGGTCTACCCATTGCTAAGGGTTGCACGAGAGGGGGATAGAGGCCGGGAGTTCCAGCACGGTAGTCCATATCATCATACGCTAATAAAGGTCAGAGTCTGTTTGAATGCGTCCAAGTTCCAGACTTACGAAGATAATTCGCACTGTGATTGGGTGTCCGGTACATACTACGGCTGGACGGGTACATCGGGTAGGCTGACGAAGAGTAGCGCTTTCACAATTAAACATGAGCAAATGACAACGAACATGAATAAGTATTGTGGCACCTCTCCACGCATCATTGGCTCACTGTACGATGTTCCCAACCGTGGATCGTATGGGTAGCCACCGACAGGAGTGGTCGCTCTGTATCCAAACGACTGCTTGCGAGGACGGCTGTAGGAGTCGTAGTCGTCGTAGGAGTCATAGGCGTCGTATGGGGAGTATGCCATGTTTTGTTTCAATAATAAATGAAGCGCTGGGGAAGTGGAAGTCTCAGGGAGCAAAATGGAAGAGACTTTTATACTGCTGGAGTGGCTTTAAGTAGTATCTATCGTAAGCTTGTGCACCATAACCTCGAGGGTTGTGGGAAGATAGGAACTATGGTCCGGATTGGAATATCGGTACAATTCAAACTAGGTCGTGGTCTCTTCCACGAAGACCTGGCCGCGGCATCGAAAGTGCACTGTACCTAGCCTCGTGCGTGACCGGAAAGAGGGCGCCGATAGTTCAGATCACCACCGAAGATACCAGCTGAGATGAAAATCTGGGGTTGGCCTTGATCCACTTGGCAGAGACACGGTGGAGCCATGACACCACAGCACTGGAGGCGCCGTTAAAAACCTCCCAACTGTCCCAAAACTCCCTCGAGCCCCGAGGTCAACACATGGACAGTCACGGTCATGGACAGTGTTGATGGTGGCGGATCCTGTACGATGCTATGTTCTTCAATTCCTTAAAATAAGAGTAGCATTGGCTAGTTTAGCAAGTTTAGCATGGTGTAGGCGTGTTCCCTACTCAAGGTTTAGGCAAGTATACGACAAGCAGAACTCAGCGGAACGTTGGCAGAATGTCTAAGATTGAGAATTTGGAAATGACGGCTCAGTCCGGCTGGGTCCGGCCGGGTCTATCCAACTTTTTGGTACACGTTCAACTCTCGTGACTAGCTGATCTTACAACTGGATCGATGGCGGAATCAATGCGAAAAAACGGAAGCTACATGGATGTCGGACAAAACCCGTAAACAAGACCAAGACAACAACCTTGTAATTATAGCAGCTTTACATGAGACAGTTATATGTATATAAAGACTCCGAGTCAGGCCGGCAGATAATCAGATTCGAAACATTCGAATTGAACCTGGTCCAGGTCATCGTCCTCTGTAGCATCAAAAGAATGCCTCGACTTAGGCTCTTTGCCTTTCGTCCTGGCACGGGGCACACGGTATAGTGTCCCCTGGTAGACCAATAAAGGATCGTGACCTCGTTCGTCGTGATCTGAGGCAGAACTCGAGACACGGAACGCCATCCCGTGAGAGGAGACCGAGTCGGAGTAACAGAAGAGAGACAACAGGTGTGCAGTGGCATCGAGTTTGACTAGAATTTTAGTTGACTAAGGCCAAGTCTTCCATCATTGCTAGGACGAATTTCATCGGAAGAATTAGATATGGACAAGGAAAACATGTACCGATCGTCCGCACGTATCTACTCTTGTAGCCTGTAGCCGCCTGATTATAATATCGTGAGTATGAGTAACACCAACATGGTGGTATAGTTACCCAATGCACACTGCTGCGCAAACCCGGAGCCACCCAGACCGTACCACAATTTGGCTCTGTCTGTCCGTCTGCTGATCTTTATCAATTGGTTGGCATAAAAAATTTGTCATCATTTCCATCATATCCGAGGCGCCTAAACGCACCTGAGTCCTGACCCGGCACTACGCGTCCGACGAAGAGGTACAGATCCTAGCGGATACTTAACCGTCAACCGAGATGCCATGACAGCGGCATGCCATCGATCGAATAATCAGCACTCTACTCTACTGCTGACAGTCAGAGCTAGTTATTACCATTCACCAGGCGAACCGTAGCGCGTGGCACTCTAAGCTGTGTAAGTGATTTGCCAACATTCCTTGTGGCACTGAAATTCAACGGTGGACAGCACCCATGTGTCGCAAGATATCTGTCTATGTCATCAGTATCAGTATCAGCCCCAACCGCTTCTCGAACGCACCTTCTGCACCACCATCGACAGTTAGTCCAGGATTTCGATGGGCCGCGTCGGACTTGAATCAACAGCCGCCCAATATTGTAATGTCTGCGAGTGACCATGTTATGAGTTTCTCACCTGCGCTCCCGAGCGTATTTACACTTGAATAGAGTCAAATTGTTCAAAGTCCCGTTAGTTGGGCCAGATATTTGCTTTGAGCATCACAAGATTATGACTGCCAGAATATCTACCAGGTGATGTCATCATCTGGCATGCTTTGTAGTTGCAGAACGAGTTGACGTAGCTTCCATCATAAGAGTAATAGGCAACTTCACGTGCATATGCAAGTGCTTCGTCAACATCAAATGACACCAGTTCAAGCGAGTTCCCACTCTTCCCCATCATCTGTCTTGAAGAGTTCTTTTACATTCTCGCGATGACACTCGTTGTCCAACAAAGGAGTCGCCACCCCGAATCCGTTCACAAAATCACTGAACTTCAGCCCTAGCTCAGGGTTTTTCGAAACAATCAAATGGCCGCTGCGGGAGACTCTGATGGATAGGTTGGTGGAAGTTAAGGTAATAGCAATGTCGTCAGAGCCGATCATGATGGTCCCTGCAGTGTCCTTGCGTTCGGTGATGAGGCGGACCCGGAAGCGGGTCCGCTCAGTACACGATACATAGACTTTGGAATTAGGCGTGACGTTGCCTGTCGACGATCCAGGACAGTACCAGTACTCGTTAGGAGAGACTTTGGAGCGGATGAAAAATCTTTAACAAGATTGTTGTAAGCAGTCATGAGAGAACCTACAACAAAATGACTCACAAGTTCCCGCTAACATGATCCACGAGATCTAGGATCGGAATGACACTAAATCCGACATCACTTGACAGTAGCCTGAAAAACACTTTGCCAAAAAAACTAGATGCAGCTTGGGTGTCAGTGATGGAGGAAGCAGCGTTGGCTTTGCTGACGTCGTGGGTAAAGAACTGGGGGGCAACACGTCTGATACTGTCCGAGTACTTCGTATTGGTGGACACGCCACGCCACCACTCATCGGCGACTGCACGGCTGGCGAAAACAGCAATGTATCGCGGGGAGGAGCCGTCGCTGATCTGAAAAAAGGTTCAGTGTGGTACCACAGGCATTGAAGAGTGGTTCTTGCACGTACGTCATCGATGTACGCATAGTAAACCATAGTGATGCTTTAGGGGAGATGATTTGTCGGTTGTGATGGGTTGCGATCAGATACTGACATACTGTAATATAAGGAGAGGTTGTTTGGTGGAGTTGATATCCAAAAGTCGCGGACAGTAAGTGAGTTCGCAGTAAGGAGAAACTAGCCTGGACGAGGCTTGTGCAAAATTTATGTAAATTCTTCTTGCAACACTTGCACAAGTCATCTTGCCAAGGTTGAGGACGATTTGGGCAACAATGTTTCATGACAGACAGCCCACCTGGAGTCAAAAGCAATGTCAGGAGACCCATTCCGATGATCGGTATACCCCGGGCGTCTAAAGAATTACTGGATTTTACAAGATTGGCAATGCGAAAACTCACTGTTTGGCAAAATAGCTTTGAATGTCCTCCCGACTTCGCATAATTGGTATGTTTGAGCCAAAACGTCGGGGTCCTGTGCATAGATCTTATCGATCAGAGATAACACGTGCAGGGTATGCACCAGAGATGCGCCATCCCGCTGTCCCTTATCAACCCGTACACCCCTTCCGTTCTCAGAGGAGATGGAAAAGTGCAACCGCGGTAAATTAAAGGGAAGCCACAGCATTCCATATCGATGAGGGTCCGGAAAAATCATTGAGATCTGTTTCAGGAGTGCATCAGAAGCCTGAGGATGCCTCGAGGCTCTTAGCGGGGTTGAATGAAACCACGAGGCAGAAGCATGAAGGTTCGGAGCTGACAGTCTCCAACAAGCCTCAGGCAAACATGATGATGGTGGCGGCGACTCCTCCTGTGCGCGACTATATGTGATGCCGAGCGCCAGGAGTTCAGTATGACATGGACACTGCAGCCTAGACGGATTCCGTGACGTGAAAGTTTAAGGAAGATCCTGTGTTTTTGTGAACAAAAAAATGCTTATGGGATCCTGCAAAAGCCGGGAAGACTAAGTCAAACGTAGCTAGTTCTCTGAGTCAGTCGTCAAACCTTGAGCTTGAAAGATGGTATTAGTACTTGGTCAAAACTTAAGTCACACCACGGATCAAGGATGAGCTTGCACGTGACTGTTGAAAGTTGCTTGCCGAGTCCCGATTGGCTTTTCAGTGCAACTGCCATAACAAGGATGGACTTCATCAAGTACGCCAGTTCCCAGTGTTATGAGGAAGGGCTGCGCCTCTGCGGCCTTCTTTCTTAGACATACTACATACCCGGAAAAAATAGGAGGAAGACAGTGGTTCCCTCTTTATCATTCTTCCAACCGACTCCTGGTCGCAGTCGCTCTGTAGCACTCGTTTTTCGCACACGAGAACTGCTCACATACTGTTAACGTTTAACATGACAATCGTGTCATTGTTTTACAGATAACTATCAGAGGAGATCTATATGTAAGTGTTCAATGAGTCGCCGTAATCTATCGCAGCATTAGAGTAACCCAGCCAGCGGCTGACGCATTTTCAGTAAGCAGTCTCTGTGGCGTCGATAGTATGTGCTGATATCATCAAGGCTATATATCAGTAATAGCCTCAGATGCAAGGCAGTGAAACTCCACTCTGGACCGTCCTAAAGATTGCATGCAATAAATCCAGTGCTCTCTCGAAATAGAGATTGTAGCCGGAGCCTGGAGATTTACCAGTGTACGCACTAGTACTTCGGCGGGTGAGCCATTCCCACGATGATACTTTGTGCCAGTGCGCAGTTACTATGATTACAAAGTCTGCTAGCGCACAGGAGCTTCTACCTGGGGGGACCTGCCACAGTCTAATTTCAATGTCTGCTCTGTGTACTTGGTATGTACATGTTGATGTCTATGAGCAGGTGCCAATAGCATCCTTGCCATGAGACCGTTGTTAACGTTCATTGATCATGCTGTGGCCTGGTATTAATTTGTAATTCAGTCTCCCGTGTACACAGACTACTCATCATTTTCCTGAAATTGATTGGGATCTGGGCACTTTCCCTCACGACTTTCCCTTATCCCTCCATCAATTACAATTCCGTTGCCTAGAATAATCTGACGTATTCCCGACTCGAATTCCGAGCCATATGGGGTGAGTGAATTTTTATTTGGCCGCATCTACGTTCAGGCTATTGTCAAAATGACTAAGTCACGTGCGTTTAGACCAGCGCTCACCGGTGGCGCTTCACCTCCACGTCTCTCACTGCCAACTGCACCCTGGTTATGCCCCATATCCTCTCGCACGTCTCCTGCCTCGCATATCTATTTAAATTTTGAATCCCATTGTCTCTTCCATACAGTACAGCCACTTACCTCTCAGATATTCCCGACAGTCCACCGTGATCTACTTTTCACACCCTCATGGTGTCCTCACCCTCAGGGCTCACACCTCAAGGCCTCACATATGATCAATGTCATTGTATAGTCCCATATTAATTTATGAATAGCAGACACACCTGCACTTCCGTTGGCCAGGGATTTGTACCTGACTCGCAGCAGGGCCCAAGACAAATACGAGGCGCAATGGCGCTGCGCCCAGCGTTTGCTATGCATTCTAACATATTCACTTTCAACTGGCTGTGGTGAGTTATATATTTAATAGAGTGGCGACACCATGGGATAACACCGAAGGAGACATCGTACACTTGCAATTCCTGGCATTGGCCAGTGACGTATTCACGTCTGACTTATCTAGTATGGGGGATCAAAATACTGGGCGCAGCACCACCGGCTGCGCCCCGTGTTTTCCCTGACTCGGTTGACTCGGTTAATTCAAGCTTGAGTTCAATTATTCGTGTTGTAATATATTCAATGTAGTGTTGAAGCCATGAGCTGCTGGTAGCTATTAGTACTATTGGTACTATAGTTAGTTCAGGACCTGAGTCGTTATTAAAAGCGTCATGGTCTTCCGCAAGTTATTTAGTCTCCTGCTAGGCACACCAATATTTAGAAAGACGGTTGTATTCGTTCCTTTTAATGTACGCATCCGAGTTGTTATAATTCACAAATTTTGGTCAACACCCACGTTCTCGTCAAAGGAACGTGGAAGAAAGATCATGTAAAAGAGGTAGCACCACGAGCCACCTATTAGATTGCAAGAAAAACTATGTCATGAGATTGTAAAATGGAGTGTTCGTGTGTCAATAAAAGTGTAAGTATGCTACATGAGTCCGAGAATCTGTGGTCTAAAATGCTATCCAACGAAGCAGTCAGCCTCTTTGCTTGTCGTTACAATGCTGGTAATGAACTATACCTCCAAGCTCAAACTATGGTATGCTTTCCAAAGCCAATACCTCAAATATTGCGTCCCAATCAAGTAGATCTGAGGGTGAAAACGTAATCGCTGGGGGTAACAGAGGCACGGGTGTCGTAGGTTCAGTCGGTGCTACATGTGGGAACTCTGCCAGGGGCAGCGGAAGGACAGGGTCCTCAAGGGGAACGGGGGGTAATAATGACGTATTGATAGAAAGTAGGGGTCGCATGGGAGAACTGGGGGAATGTGGACGGGAGGGAGGGCGCGGACCAGATGGTCTCTGCCGTCGAGAGCGACGTTTATGTCTGCGCGACGATATGTCACATGTCGAAATTGGTGTATCATCATTATATGACGATGCGCTGGACGAGGACAAGGAAGTGATACTGGACTGATTGGATGAAGTAGAGTCGCTAGAGGTGCGGGAGCATATTGTTGATACTCTGGACAGGTCGGCCTGCCGATGTGTCCATGACCAGTTCCCTTCAATTTCTTCTCTTGCTATCCCCGTTTGGAGCCAGCTGCATGGGCGTGGTCCCCGTAACCTAGGTGTCTTCCGCCGAGAAAATACAGGGAGAGGTGCGAGATTGTCTGCATGAGGTGACTGCATCTCTGCGAATGTCATGAAAGCAGGGAATGAAGAGGATCAGAACGCTATCAATAGAGGTATCAATAATTATTCGGCCAAGCCACTGAGGAAACGCATCTTGCCGAAACGACTCCCAAATTGTCTAGTAGTTGCGGCACTGGCGTAACACCGACTTGTGATCAGTGACTTATAATTGCATGGCTTCGTGCTCTGATGCCAATCACATTGGTTCCTGGATGATGATCGTGTGCGTAGATTACTCAATGTGGTCTGTTCCCGTGAGTCCGGTCATCAAAGTAGACAGCGAGTTGATGAAACGTTGCAGGAAGTTCGAGGAAAAGGTTCATAATTAGCTGCTGCATGACGGTGGTCCGTACTACTAGCGGATCCATGTTCACCAGATAGTCTTCAAGTTGGTGCCAGCGGTCACACGATGTTCCAAACTTGAAACAGCAGGACCGCGGGAACCCAAATCAGGACCAAATCAGGACCGACAACTTGAATATCATTCTACGTGTCACCTGACAGACGATCCTGACCGTGACTGTTTCTGTAAGATATCATAACGTTCGTCAGGGTCAAGCTCAAGGTTCAAATCGTAGCCGAATTAACGTATCTTCTCGGACAATTATGATGGCTCCAACCCAACCCACATCGCTGCCATTCGAGAGTCCACCCGAATCAGTAACGAGTTTAAACGAGATTGCTCTAGACGAAGCCCTCGACATATCAGATCCCTTGCGACATTTCAGGACCGACGCCAGCGACTTCGCTCGAGATGACGAAGATACTGTTGTCGTACCTTCGCAACCACGTTCTATCCTCGGTGAGACGATCAGGTTGACATTTCCTGTGGACTCTCCACTGGTGTCGATATCACTCAAGGTCGATGCGTCTCATGGCTGTGGTGGCATTGCTTGGCCGGCTGGTGAGGTGGGTTCTTTTTTTTCAATGTTAGAGCGAGACACTTGATGCAATGCAGGTCTTATCAAATTACATCGCATTTCGAGGCGTCGAGTATCTTCAAGGCAAGAAGATTGTAGAAGTTGGCAGTGGAACGGGACTAGTTGGTCTTGTGGCAGGCGCACTCGGTGGTACAGTTTGGATCACTGATCAAGCGTTCGTCCCTTATTGTTTATTTCAGCTAGTGAAGCAATAATTCTTCCAGCCCGTTGCTGGGTATCATGCAACAAAATGTGTCATTGAACAATTTGCAGTCCTGTGTCTCCGTCCGCGAACTCAATTGGTGAGATAATCTTGACTCGTGTAAAAGGCTGTGCACTGACTCCATACAGGGGAGAGACACCGCCCTCGGACATCCCTCTTCCTGAACTGATCCTTGCAGCAGATTGTGTCTACTTTGAGCCTGCTTTCCCTCTTCTGGTCCAGACCTTATCAGAGATGGCTGTTAATGGCAGTACAGAAATTTTATTTTGTTACAAAAAGAGACGTAAGGTGAGCGTCAGATCTGTAATTTGATGAAATGTTCGTACTAGCACTGCCTAGGCAGATAAACGGTTCTTCACAATGTTGAAAAAGAAATTCAGCTGGGAAGAGGTACGAGTCTTCTTTGGCTTCTCGAATCTAACGACGGGTTGATAACAAGCGTTCACAAGGTGGGGGACGACCCAAATCGCGAAATCTACAATCGCGAAGCCATCTCGCTTCTAACTCTTACAAAACGGCCATAAAGAGGTTTGTCAAGTGACCGCTTCATCACTGTTCTAGCCTGAGTAATTTCAATACCCCGTTGCTTCTTGAGAGATGTGGTGCAACGAGCGCTCCGATGTGGACTTCCATAGCAGTGTAGCATGCGTGACTTGAAAGGCAATCATTCTCGGTGACGAAATTTTTCTAGGGCTAAAATGAAATAAAATGCCGTCAACACCTTGTATGCGTATGTACCACACAAACGGGTATGTGTCCGAAGAAGCACTATCCGCCCAAGTTATGATTCTGATGAAGGTGAGATGGTCTTGACCTAAGGGATCAGATCATGTGTCAGTAGACCTTTGGTAATGATGACGACGCCTGACTGACCTGTAACCCATGAATTCCTTCAATTTCTTGTTTCAGTACTCGTGTTACAAGTCTATGCTGGTTCAAGGTTGAAAGGCCTTTAAAAGCTTCACTTGCTATTTTGATGGCATAGAAATCACCGCAGCCTCCTAATAGTATCAGTAAGATCAACCAATCTAATTGTGAGCTATGTGAATGGCAAAAAAGTCGCACCTGAGATGTCCTGCACGTCTAGCTCACTTGGCAAAAACTTGTCGGTCAATTTGTCATATATTAGCTTCTCTCCTTCAGTAAGGTTGGCTGGCGGAATCAGATGGGGCTTAGTTGAAAACCTCCGGAAGGTTCGTGATGCTGCCAGTCCCCTCCTTAAGGTTAACATGGTGGTGGTGTGGACGGGAGAACGGCGAGCATATTGTGGCTGTGCATAAATTCAATTGACGTATTCATTTCTCAGAGTTTGTCAAGTAGGTCAGTGTCCTTCAATATCGCATACATCCATTAAATATTCGCATTAACCAGTCCAGGTACTGAGCTTGAAGCTTGAGGCCTCCTATGCAGCTGAGCTTGGTAAACGCTTTGTTGCGTCCAAGAGCCCATCTTGGCTTACGGGCTTCGCGTGCATTTTCAACTGCTCCAGTCAACTTTTCCAGAAGAACAGTGCTCAAGTCATGCCTTGCTTCTGAAGTTACAAGTTCACCTCTCTGTAACTCATGGCTCTACCGGAGGTGTTATTCAGTCGTCGCGCAGCGCAAGCCAGCTGTTCCTCATTCCCTTAAACCTCAATTCTTCTCTGCGAATGCCTTTCATGGTGCTGCACAGGCATCACAATTACCTGTGCTTGCTCCACCCGCAGTCGGGCGCTGGCTCTTATTCTCGTCGGCAATGGTTTTTGCGGTGATCGTAGTGGGTGGAGTAACGCGTCTCACAGAATCTGGGCTGAGCATCACAGAATGGAAACCCATCACGGGCATCATTCCACCTATGAATGCGGAGGACTGGAGTGTTGAATTCGAGAAGTACAAGGCTACACCTGAATTTAAGCTGTGAGCATCCTTTTCATGTCTGCTCCTTGGATCATCTCCTGAACGCACCACAGTCTCAATCACTCCATTACCCTCGATGAATTCAAGAACATTTTTTACATGGAATGGGGTCACCGCGTACTTGGGCGCCTTATCGGCATCACATTTGTGGTCCCTCTGGCTTATTTTGGTCTGCGGAAGAAGCTCACTACCTCGATGCCTATCCAACTGACGGGCATGGCACTGCTCCTCGGTTTCCAGGGTTTCCTTGGATGGTACATGGTGAAATCAGGTTTGGAAGACTCCATCATGGATACGCCGGGCGCAGTACCCCGTGTTTCTCAGTACCGTCTGGCAGCTCATCTCGGAACGGCCGTGGTGCTGTACGCAGGGATGCTCGGAACTGGGTTGGCGGTGATTAAAGATTGGAGATACGCCAGAGGTGGCTCGTGGAGCGGGTCCAGCACTATGAATTGGCAGAACGTGCTTTCAAATCCCGTTGTGAAGAGGTTTTCTCGATTGTCTAAAGGACTGAGTGCACTAGTCTTCTTGACTGCATTATCGGGTTCGTTCATTTCGGCTTTCAAACGAACGTAATTACAGTCTATGTCCAGGCGCGTTTGTTGCTGGGCTGGATGCCGGTTTGCTGTATAACGAATTTCCGCTCATGGGGGGTCGACTTGCACCTCCCATGGACGAATTATTCTCGTTCGCCTATACAAAGAATGCCGATGGATCTGACATCTGGTGGAGAAATATCTTTGAAAATCCCATCACCGTTCAGTTCGATCATCGGGTTCTTGTACGTTTCGTTCTTTCCTATATTGTATTCTTCTAAGTGTTCGTTCGATTATAGGCGATGACTACGTATCTCAGTATTTGTCTGCTCTTCGCTTACAGTCGGCGACCCGCCATCCGTGCGCTGTTACCACCACTTGCAAGCAAATCTGTCACGGCAGCTTTTGCCGTGGCAAATGTACAGGTTCTTCTGGGTCTCGCAACATTATTATACCTTGTCCCTGTACCCATTGCAGCTGCTCATCAAGCGGGAAGCATTGCTCTTCTGAGCACGATGGTGCACTTACTAGTATCGTTGCGTAGGCCAGGCTTAGCTGCACAAGCGTGGAGGAAAGCTGGGATGCAGACAAAGGGCTCTGGCCTGTAAGACACATTACCCACACATGACCCGACATTCTAGAGCTACACATCACCACTCCCTTATCATTATTTCATGTTATGCATCTGAACCATGGGTCTTTCGATCCTCAGTTTTTGTGATTGATCAAATAGGAAGGCGGCTGTTATTATATCTTAGTTTATCCTGACATCTGTACATCCTCATCAGCAGTAGGCGCTGGTGCTGCATCAGGTACGGATGCGGGTGTGGGTGCCTCCTCCTTCTTCTCCATACTCTGAAGGTATACTTCTACGTTGTCGCCCTCTAGGATCCGGAAGCTGCCTGGCGGCGAAATGGGCTTTTCATGTTGGCCCATGGGTCCGATGATGCCCACCGACGTGTTATTCACGTTAAGCTCCTTGTCCTGTTGGAGGGTCTCGCGGAGGGCATGAAGTCCATGCCGAATGAGGTCCTCGAGGTTGCCTGAAACAACTTCAATGGCACGAACACGGTGTAAGATTGATACGGCACATACAATCTGCGAAACTTTCATAGTGCTTCTCCAAATAGGTTTTTGCACTTTGACTGCGAGCACCGATCGACATGGCATAATACTCATACGAGTTTCCTGATGGCGAGAACTCAAAAAGATGGGGTCCGGATTGATCTTGACCAATGACGAGGAAACCAACTCCGTATGGTCTGCGACCATACTCCTGCGTGTTCACTTGTGCCTCTACAATCAACGAGATGAGCATCAGCCATGCAAAAGCTACTAAAGCACATACTATCAGCGATGGAAGAGACAAGGCGATTTACTGGCATAGGTCTGTTGAACATCATACGTTCTCCCATTGCTTGCTGTCGCATAAAGTTGCTGCAGTTAAGTTAGAATGCAGGCTGTGCAATATAAAACCCAATAAGCACCTGAGTACTCGTGCGTCTGAAGTAAGACCAGCAATGGCAATGCCAACATGATCGTCTATGCGGAACATCTTTTGCTGGTATGAAGCGAGTTCTCCTGTTGAACGCTGTATGGATTCCTTGTGAAGAGCTGTCCTGTAGTAATTGACATCTACTAACCTTGAGAGCAAGAAGGATCGCATGGGTCTTCGATCGCAGGCCCACTGCCGCCGATCCCTGTTTCACGGCTTCTAGTGCATACTCGACTTGGTGAAGACGACCTTGTGGCGAAAATACGGTGTTATCAGAGTCGTACGTGTTCCGAAACTATAGGAGTATTTTAATGACAAGATCACAAAGAGTATATAGACCATGCACATACCATGATGGGGGACGAAGCGAAGTGATATTGATGCTTTACGCGGTCGTTTGTAGGTGACGCGGTCGTTTGTAGGTGACGCGTTCAAGGTCAAGTATCGGATATCGGATGTCACGCCCCATAACAGGAATTACATCGTGGTTAGGGTTTATTTCAATCAGTACCCAGCCCAACCAATCATGCTAAATTGCAGAACTATATGCTGCTGAATCTGCACAAATATTATTTGTACCCCCTCTCCCCCTTCTGAAATTGAAATTGTGTCACAACTAAGAAAGGAAATATTTAGGATAGTACTTTATTGAAGGTGAACTTGAGTTCTGATTGTAGACTGATATGTATACTACTGGAAGACTAGTTGAATATCATCCATAATCTCACTGTTGTACCTCTGCAAGATTGATTTTACATCACCTTTAATTGCAATCACCTCATAAATACTTTTTTGATATGCTTCAAAAATTGATCATAACTCCTTGTCTGCAGACACCATCTCAAGCAAGTGGACATTCTCAGTATGTTAATGTAAGTGTTGGTTCAAATGCATACACTTACCCTTTAACTAGCATCTGAGTTAATAGTGCTCTAAAGCTCAAATGCTGAAGAATATTTATTATTAAATGATGATGATGATGATGACTTGAATAGAGTCATGATTTCAGCATGGTTACAACCCAATTGCAATATAATTGCAGTGTAATCATAATGTAATGGTCATTGTCATTTAGATGGACTTGAACATTTGAACCTCATATTTTTGTCTCATTTAACTGGCTATTGTAAGCATCATCACAATCATTTTTAAGTTTATTGTCATCAACATGTCATTGTGACTCATAATAATCATGGTTGAAGCATTCAAATCTCACATTAATTGCAGGCTATAGTATGAATTGTAATTTTAAAATACCTATCAATATTTGCAGATTTGAATGTATAGTGGTTGATATTGGATATGATTGTATGACACATTTTAGGTTCCATTTCAACACTAGAACTTTCTTATAGGTGAAAAATAATTCCTTGTAGTTTAAAGTCAATCTCTTGCCAATGCCTGTGCTCGAGAATTCAGTGTCAGGTAACAGTAGAAATATTGCCTATAAGATAGCATGCAAGGGTGACTGTAACTGGGAATGGTGCATTGCTCACTTAAATAACTACAGCCCATGCAATAGAACCCAGTGTAACTTGCTAAACACTCCACTTCATTGCATTTGTATGGACACTAGCACCACTAGAAGTTTGATGAAGTGATGTCACAGCCCACAATGAAGCTTCCAGAATCTGAGAATATTCCTAGTGAGATGACAGGCAATCAAGACAAAGAAAGCACTTAAAGACTTACTTGTGCCAACAGGTTCCAGTTCCTAAAGACAGTTTTGAGTGACTTATCATCCATCAACTCTGGAAACAACACTAGAGGGAATGTCTTGTATGTTGGGTTTGCTAAAGATGTGACTCTAAGGAGTTATTGGATCTCTAAGACATTAGCCCTGTCATGGCTGATGTTTGTGAGGTATTTCAAAATATTACATGCAACCGCATGAAGCTTCTTGATCTCATTGGCATGAGCATCTGGGATGTATTTTATTACCTACAATAATTATTTCAATTGATATCACATAGAAAGTTCAGGAATGAGGGCTCACTTACAAGATCACTAAAGTGTGAACTTTCCATCACCTTGTGCAATGACTTGGGAAAATAACAGTAGAGCTCATCTATAAATGCTGACTCCTGAGTAGATGCAGTCTTATATCATCCAACACTGTCAAATAGAGTTGGAAATTCTGGAAGGCATTTATCAAGGAGGTTTCTGTGAGGAAACATCTCAACCATCATGCCATATTGGTGAGTGTAAATAAAAATAGTGTCTTTGTGAATGCTGAATTCATTGTAGAAACAACTATTCTATAAGGTGCAGACAAGGCTCCTGACTGTATATATAAATGTTGTAGGTCATGTATTGCCTAGTTTGCTATACTTGAGATGATAAGTGCGTTTGACCCTAAAGGGGAAGTGAGTGCAGCAAGGATCTAGTGATATGTGCTGAAGTGAAGCATGAGAAAGTGCAGGTGCATGCAAGGCATGGGAACACGCATATGTATTAGTGTGAAGCATGGGAAAGTGCGTGCGCATATGTGGAAACAATAGAGAGACTAGACTTAAGTGATAATATGATGCAAGATAAGAGATGTGAGAGTGTGAGATGTAAAGGAATAGATTTTTACTGTGTTCTGCTAAGTAGTAAGTGGGTGGAAAGTTAAGTCCAAGTAAAGTTAGCTAAAAAAGTGTCCAATGGTATGTACTGCTGGCACTTAAGTATGGCGCCTAAGCACTGTCATGTGGAGCCAAAGTGCTTCCGAGTAAGGTATGTAAAGATACAGTGGCTCAAAAAAGTGTCCCAATGTTTGTAGCTTTTCATGTAATTGCTATATCATGTGTCAAGACATGGGAATATGACTAAGTGATAGGAAGATGTTGGAAAGGTCTGCTTCTCAGCTTCATTTTGGCTCCCTATACTGTGGGAAAATAATGACATTATGTAAAGATATGAGTATTTTAATTTGATGACTCATTGGGACACTTTTTTGACTTTGAGTTTTACTAATGTAATCTCTATAATTCTAGTACTGTGTGTGACCTCCTTCTGCTCCAATCACTTCTGCCACTCTTCTAAACATATTCTCTATCAATTTTGGATATTACTCTTTGGTGATTCCATCATACTCTGCTGTAACACTGTCTCATAGTTGGAATAGCCCCTATAGTGAATCTTGATATGCTACAAGTAATTTCTTGAGTGATTCTCAGGGGTATTCAGTAGGGTTGATGTCTTGGGTCTATGCTGGACATATAGAATAGTTATATCATGGTTTGCAAGCTATTGGTGGCTGATTTAGAGGTATACTTAGGGTCATTGTCTTATCACAAAACAGTATCTTCTTCATTAACTCATAACTCCTGCATGCTTCTTAGCAGACACTCCCGTCAAATGAGTATTTACTACTCTGTATTCATTCTCCCCTTTGCTTCATAGAAGATTCCCACTTTATTTTATCTCATATAGTCCTATACCATCAAGTTTTTGTCTTGAAACTTAAGGTGTTTATTTAACTTTTCTTTATCTTAATGATTGTCCTATCTATTTTAATACAAATTCCTTGCCATATGATCTCATCCTATTGATTTTAACCTTATCTAACTAGATAAACCTCTTTCAGTTATTAGCAGTCCAATATTTGTACTTGAAAGTAGCATCTTGTCTTTTCTTTTTATAGGTTAAAGACAGAAGAATCTGTTTTTCTTGATTATAGCTTTAAGATGGGGTGTCTTGAGAGTCTGTCTGACTATTTGAGTAGAGACAGTCATAGGAATGATGGAAATAATCAATTTGGTCACTTTATTAGCATCAGCAGTCTTTCCAATTAGAATATAGTAATTAAGAGATCTTAAGTCTTATAGAACAACCTTCTAGATTGGCTACCAAATAACTTAAAGGCCATGATATTACTATTCTATCATGTTCAACATAGACCCAAGATATCAACCCTATTGAATACCCCTGAGAATCACTCAAGAAATTACTTGTAGCATATCAAGATTCACTATAGGGGCTATTCCAACTATGACAGAATAATGTCCAGAGAAAGTCCAAGGAAGTCCAAAGGACTCTATGGACAAGTACAAGCAACTTCTGGATGAGTGCGGGAAAGTTCCAGAAGAACTTCCAGAAATTACCATGGGGTTTTGTCCTAGTATGGATATGTGTAATGACTACTCAGGACTTGTCCTGAGTAGAAGCAAACAGAGGAAAGGCTGTAAGGACAAAGTCCAAAGCAGAATAGGTCTGGAGGACTGCGGGAAAGTTCCAGAGGAACTTCCAGAAACTCGGAGGAATGGAGGATTGGATGAGTGGAGGAACAGAGGAGTGGAGGAGCAAAGGATTGGAGGAGCAGAGGAGTGGAGGAGTAAAGGTTCAGAGGAGTGGAGGAGTGGAGCTCCGGCCTAGGGAATTTCTCCCTAGGCCTAAGATGGATATTGACTAAGTTGGAGGACTAGGACTTGATATGAGGATTTAGTATGAAGACTAGTGCAAGGACTATATGTGATAATCAGACTAAGGAAGTACAAAGTTTCTACAAGGTTTATATACTACTGAGGACTTAATGGAGAATCAGTTAGTGCAGTTTGAAGCTATGTGAGGCTGTGGATGGAGCATGTAGAAAATAATAAATGAAGATGGAGATGAGAACATAGGAAAATAAAGCCAGAAATGAAATGAGGTGCAGAAAATAGTATAGTCTAACTTGAGAAGGAACCTACAAAGGGAAAGACATGAAAGATAGATGCGGGTTGGATCCAGATGTTCAGAAGTCCAGAGACAGGTAATTACCATAAGAGGATGAGTACTGATTTAAGGTTTGGATTTGGATATGAAGCATAGGTTGGATTTGGAGATCTGAAGATGTGGATATCAGATGTGTTAAGACCATGCACAAAGGGTAGGACTGATTCTGAGGGGCTTGGCTTCAGCTCATGCGCTGCACCCCTTACCCGAGTATGTGCCCTTAATTTCAGATTGGTGTCTGATGAAAGTCCAAAGGCATCCAAAGATGTCCAAAGGACATCCGAAGGTGTGGGAAAATTCAGAAGGACTTTCCGGATGGGTGCAAGTAACTTCTGGATTAGTACGGGAAAGTTCTGGAGGAACTCCCGGAAATTACAATGAGGTTGTGTCCTAATACAGATGTGTGTAATGGCTACTTGGGACTTGTCCCAAGTAGAAGCAAACAGAGGAATGGCTGCAAGGACAAAGTCTGAAGCAGAATAGGTCTGGAGGACTGTGGGAAAGATCCAGATAGACTTCTGGAAACTTCAGAGGATCAGATGGGTGGATAGTGGAGGATCAGAGGATCAGAGGATCAGAGGATTAGAGGATTGGAACTCCAGCCTAGGGAATTCCTCCCTAGGCCTGAGATGGATACTGACTAAGTTGGAAGACTAGACTTGATATGAAGACTTAGAGTGAGATCTAGTGCGAGGACTAATATGATATTCAGACTGAGGTACTACAAGACATATACAAGAGTTTATATACTAAGTGACTACTGGAAAGATCAATAAGTAAAGGTCCAAGGCTATGTATGAAGCATAAGCAAAGTTAACAAACACAAGTCGGAAATGAAGCATAGGTTAAAGGATCAGTAAGCATACCAGTAGTAAGTATAGCTGAGGTAATAGAAATAAGGAATACCAGATAGGCTGTGTACACATTATATGCACAGGAAATGTATCTATATGTCAGATAGGATTGGATCAGACTGGATTGGACGTGGTCCAGATGAGATGTGTGGATATGCGAGATATAATATTAGGGTGATAGGAAAAAGGATGAATGATGCAGGCTAGCTGCAAAGGTAAAGGGATCTGGATGTGAATGTGCAGAGGTGCAGGGATCTGGATGGATAGGGGACTGGATACATGGATAGGACATTGGAAGGTCCGGATGAGGCGTGGGAATATTATTGGATGTAGATCTGAAATACAGGATATGACAAGATGTAGGAGTACAGGGATCCAAATGGATAAAGGATTGGGTCTGGAGACATGAACAAGAGGTCTGGAGGTCCAAATGAGGCATGGGAACATTGTCGGATGTAGGTCCAGAATATGGGATATAACAAGAACTATGGATTGCACTGGAGATAGTCAGTATACTATAATCAATCTACTAGTGACTCATGGTTGACTAATTGTACACATCAATATACATCACCTGCTCTGCAATATTTTTGAAGTTTGTTTAGTTCAGGTATCAATCCTTCAAGGACCCATGCATCTGCTCATTCAGCTTGGTGTTGTGATTGTGCAAAGCATCTTTTGCCTCAATATCATTGAATATATGTGTGGCCATATGTAGTTTCAAAAAGTTCCAATTCTTCTTGTTGTCATCAGCAGTATGGTTCATATATTGCTACTGATGTGTCAGAATATTACAGCCATGGATGAGTGACTATAAGGCATATGCCCCATGAGCGCTATAAATGCCTGGACAGTATGTCTCTATCATATCCCATATTCCAGACCTACATCTGATAATATTCCCATGCCTCATCTAGACCTTCAGATGTCCTATATATGTCTCCAGTCCTCTACCCATCCAGATCCCTGCACCTCTTTACCTTCGCAGCTAGCCTGCATCATTCATTCTTGCCCCATCGCCCTAATATTATATCTCACATATCCATGCATCTCATCTGAACCACATTCAATCCAGTTCAATCCAATCCTATCCGATGTATAGATACATTTCCTGTGCATATAACATTTACACAGCCTATCTGATAATTCTTGTTTCCATTACCTCAGTTATACTTACTACTGGTATGCTTACTGATCCTTTAACCTATGTTTCATTTCCAACTTGCATTTGTTAACTTTGCTTATTGATCTTTCTGATAGTCACTTAGTATATAAACTCTTGTATATGTCCTGTAGTTCCTCAGTCTAAATATCATATTTGTCATATCCTGTATTCCGGACCCACATCCGATAATATTCCCATGCCTCATCTGGACCTTCAGATTTCCTATCCATGTCTCCAGTCCATCCAGATCCCTGCACCTCTGCACATCCACATCTGCACATCCATATCCAGATCCTTTTCCCTTCGCAGCTAGCCTGCATCATTTATCCTTGTCCCATCACCCTAATGCCACATCCTATATATCCACGCATCTCGTCCAGACCATATCCAATCTGGTCTGATCCGATGTATAGATCCGTTTCCTATCCAATATATGATAAGCTTCATAATACATTTCCTGTGCATGTAATGTTTACACAGCCTATCCGGTATTCCTTGTTTCCATTACCTCGGCTATACTTACTACCAGTATGCTTACTGATCCTTTAACCTATGCTTCTTTTCCAACTCGCATTTGTTAACTTTGCTTATGCCTCATACATAGCCTCAGACCTTTGCTTATTGATCTTTCTGGTAGTCACTTAGTATATAAACTCTTGTATATGTCTTGTAGTACCTCAGTCTGAATATCATATTAGTCCTCGCACTAGATCTCACTCTAAGTCCTCATACCAGTCTAGTCCTTTAACCTAGTCAATATCCATCTCAGGCCTAGGGAGGAATTCCCTAGGCCGGAGTTCCAATCCTCTGATCCTCTGATCCTCTGATCCTCCACTATCCACCCATCCGATCCTCTGAAGTTTCCGGAAGTCTATCTGGATCTTTCCCGCAGTCCTCTGGACCTATTCTGCTTCGGACTTTGTCCTTGCAGCCTTCCCTCTGTTTGCTTCTACTTGGAACAAGTCCCAAGTAGCCATTACATGTATCTGTATTAGGATGCAACCTCATTGTAATTTCTGGAAGTTCCACTGGAACTTTCCTGCACTCATCCAGAAGTTACTTGCATCCATCTGGAAAGTCCTTCCAAAGTTTCCCACACCTTTGGATGTCCTTTGGACATCTTTGGATGCCTTTGGACTTTCTTCAGACACCAATCTGAAATTAAGGGCACATACTCGGGTAAGGGGTGCAGCGCACGAGCTGAAGCCAAGCCCCTCAGAATCAGTCCTACCCTTTGTGCATGGTCTTAACAATGTGACAGTGCACAGAAGACACAAGTAAATGCCATAGCCCAAAATGTGCTCTAAAAACAATTAATTCTATATACAGTTGCGGACAAGCAAACTCCACCAATTTTGGACACCATCAAAAATGGATTTTTCCTGACAGCACAAATGGCCAAGAACCCATTTTTAGTACAGAATATATTAATTAAGGACCAAATGAACAAGTTTGCTTGAACAAATTTTTGAAAAACTGCCATTTAAGAATTTCTGGGGCCAAAAATTTGGCCATACCCCTAAACAAATCGCTAAAATCACCAAAAATACACCAATCGCTTCCTTTTGATACCTTGTGCATGATGCTGTTGAAACATCAAAAAAATATTGAGCCCTTTTAGTGCTAAAAATTCAATAAGTGTCGAGACAATTGCTTCCAATATGCCCCCAAATGTTACATCTTTTCCCTTTTGTGGCCTGCTTTCAATTGAGATACAACTCAATCAAGCCAATACAAATGATTCTGGCCAGAGATCAGTTGCAGGGGGCGCCTTGGACCCCAAAAGGGGTACATAACATTGTTCAAATTGCTCAAAAATTTGGCCGTACCCAAAATCTCGTGGGAAAAACTTTGGAGGAGTGTTTTTAGACATATTTTCACTTCCTGAGTTTAGATCTGGCCTTGGTTTGGCCCCAAAAAATTATCCTGGGTGGCTACCAAAATTGTTGATTTTGCCTGTCCACAACTGTAATTGTATGATTAAACATTCTCTTCCCTCAATACAATGAAGAGCCTGTTCTTTCAGGAGTTCCTCTCTCTTCAAATGTTTCTTTTATGCATGCAGTATTTATAAGTGCCTGTGACTCTTCAGATTTCATTGGTAATAGGTTTTAAAGTATTCCAAAGGTTATCTTGAGGAACAAGGCAAATGGGACATAGCCAAAGGCTCACAAGTCCTCATATAAGTGGCATGACATATCTGTATGTCAATGAGAGTATTACTAGCAAACAATAAATGAAAAGATGCAATTAAACACTTACTGTTCTTCAAAATCAGCTGATAGAATGAGAATACAAAGAAAAAACCAGCACATAATACTATCTAGACATTCAAACCATTGCCTCATTTTTGATTTTGAGGCTAGTGAAGAGATAATCCTTGTGAATGACTTGTGCCAAATAACATTTTTAAAGTTCACTCAGCTGAGTTTTCCAGACTGCAATTTCTTATTCTCCACTCATATTACCATTAGCACTAACAGTGAGTGAGAAAATAAAATCATATAATCAGCAACCACTCAACTACATAGCCACCACTGGTGCCTCATCCATTTCAAATTTCAGTTGGTAGGTTTGCTATATTCTGCCTATATCTCACACAAATCTTGCCTATATCTCTCAATCTCTCAATATCTGACTCATTCCACTTAATCAGCAAATTGATAAGCTTCTTGTACATCTGTTCTGAAACTATATTTAGCTGACTGCTAGTGTCTATTACTGCTTTTAGGCTATTTCCATGAATCTTGATCAGCAGTTTTATTAATACTTCTTTCATTTGAGCTTCAGGACTTCCCGTAACTTGGAAACCATCAGCCATTCCTTTGCTTCCTTCCATTGGTTCATATGCCAGATGAACATCTCTTCTTGCCATTGTCCTAGGTCTGATCGACTCTGCCAGAAGCCCTGATAGTTCTTTCAAACATCTAAGGGCATCACAGACCTGTTATTGCCTCAAACTTCTGTTAGCTAGATGCCAACAGTTCCTCTAAGAAGCTTGACACCAGTGAAAGTCAGTGTGGCTATTTAGCAGATCAAGGTATCATCCATTATCAGAATTAACCAGACAAATTATGCAGTGGCTCAAAAAAGTGTCCTGATGTTTATGGCTTTTTATGTGATTGCTATATCATGTGTTAAGATGTGAGAATATGACCAAGCTATAGGGAGGTGTCAGAAAGGTTGGGTGATTGCTGTCAGATGTGAAGATGGACTATATTTATGCTGGTTCTGGCACTATCAACTCTACCATTATTCTGACATATGATCTGAGTGACTCATATTGAACCTTTCCCTACCAGTACTTGATTGCAGGGGTGAGGTTTTTTGGTTGATATCTGCACTTGTATGATAAGCATGCAACATCAGGTATAGGCATCAACCACATATGAAGAAAAAGCTTCTACTTTCTGTGAGGGTTGACTTTTTTATATTGGCATGGAACACCCCTTTCCTGTAAGAAAATCCAGACCTGTTGATCAAAAGGACAGAACTAGAAGAGATGCACATTTGCATGTCAGTGCTTGATGTGTATGATGGAGTGGAGAAATTCACCCACCATCACTTAGTGTTCTGCTACTATTTTAGTGCCTAGTGTTTCAAAACTTAGTCCATCATCTTCTGTGACCTTTAAAATGGTGGGAAGATTCTTAGTTAGATGTCTGCTGATGTCTAGCATCTGCAGCATAGACTGGATGACCTTTTGCAGTGCCAAACAAGGACAGTTTTGTCTTATCCACACATAGTATATAGGCCAATAGTTTAGTACCTGGTGGGAGTTGCAACTATAGAATACAATGAAATACAAACATGACTAAAGCACTAGTATTACATACTTGTAGATTCCAAATGTGCTGTGCAGTGAAAGGTTCATCAACAAAACAAACAAAAGCAGTCCCATCAAACTTTAAAAAATAATGAGTATTGAATGAAAAGTGCAGAAAGAGTCAGGGATTTAGAAGCAAGTCAGTGGCTAAGTTCCAAAGGTCCTGGTAGTGTATCTTGTAGTCTTATGATACTCCATCACTACTATAGGAAACTGAAATCACCTCCTTCATAAACTATACTTCAAACAATGTTAGAGGCCTCATAAATTTCAATATCAGTATATCCCACCTTTGCAACACAATGTGAGGCTACCTTCCACAAATTATGAATATCCTTATAATTTCTAAATAACATTTTCTCCTTCCCTATAATACATCTATGGTGTAATTTGATGAAGTGATCAGTTTGTTTATTATTTAGCCTAACCTCCAGAATGAGCTTGGCGACATTGAATTTAAGTTATGATTTGAATGGACACTAAGGGTGTCTATCAGGCAAAGTAGTAGAGGTTGTAGTGAGATGTCACTCAAGGTATTAAATCCATGTATGCTGGTCACAATACTGCTGCTTAAGTGATACTCAACTTTAATATCATCACTATTAGGGGTGGGAAATACATTCATAGGCTCATGTTAATTGAGTATAGAAGAATCTATGTTAGATAGTGTCAGTATAAGAAAAATGAATTCATATATTAACTTACTGGTCTGGATTGGATCACCATAATCAAAGTCTATGTTATTTAAAATTTATAATGGTGCGGTTCAACCAAGATTGTGAGCACATAATATACTAAAATGTAACTACAACTCACTTGATGTGTTATCTGACCAATGCTCATTAAGTCTCACCAACAAGGAACCCTAGGCTGTTATAGCAGCTGCAGCCACTATAATATAGTATTGTAGATGACATTAGCTTTGATAGTATGCAAGACAACAATAAAAATAATTGGAGACATACCTTTCTCCTAATGAATGCCATCCATGATAAGCTAATTCAAATGTCATTTTCAAGCCTTTGTTTCATAGGACTTTTGGTAGGTGGTGTAACTTCATGGCTTAATGGCTTGGTTGCACAAATTACAATGCTTTGTATGTTCTGGACCCATGTACTAAGTTAGTAGTTATATACAAATAGAATTAAAATAGGACCACATTGATAGAGTAAGAGGATGGGTGTAGGCATTGATGGTAGGTGCATATTATGAGCCTTGGAATAGATTGAAACTCAGCTATCAAATTACTTTGTTATTTCAGGAGTCATTGCAATAGATTCAAATGACATGCAAATGGCACATCAATAATATGTGATTGCAACTGCTCTCACAAATTTCTGACATGTAGTACCACCTGTGGGATCAACAGCAACACAGTAAGATTTACATATGAGCACTAATATATAAATCATATAGAAGCAGCTATTACAAAATATGTATTCTACTACTATAGATATATAATACTAGCTTACTCAATCTTCATAATGAGAGCAAGTGGATGGCTAGTGACTGATGAAAAGGTCTCAAGTACTGCACAGATATATGATTATTATACAATGACTCAGAGCTATCATCTTCTGATCTAATATCATTCATTTGTGAGCATATGTGAATGAGTCAAAGAGAAACAAGTAGGAGTAGGTACAACTTAGGCCCAGATGTAAACAGATATAAATAATGTCAGCAGAACATAGTTTAGCTTCAAGCTTTACAGAGTGTTAATGAGTGAAGTAGGATGTTTGAATGATAGTAGAGGCTAATGAAGGAGAAGTATAAAAAATGATGGATAAACATAGACTCTAGAAGTAATATACTCTTGAGTAAGTTTGAAATCTTCAAATGACTTTATTAGGTCTGCATTACATAAGAAGAGCTCACTGTATCTTCAAATACATTCATAAAATACATTACTCATGTTTAACTACTTAACTGTCTCATTTATAGAGACAGATCTAAATTCCACTCTTTAAATAGCCAGTAAATAACTGGTGTATCTTGGCTTGGGCTCACAGCCTAAAGCTAGGCCATGTACATTGTCAATTTGAAATTTGGTATGGCTAGATGTTAAAAGAGCCAAGAGTTATTCTGAAAGAGACCTACTAGGTGAATAAACTGAGGACTAACCTAGAATACATATTTATTTTCTTAAAATTCATCTTTCATATTCTTCCTTGTATTTTGTGCCACTGGTGACTCATTAGAGAATTAAATACCAGGAGGAATTACAATTCTGCACTTTTTTTTAATACAAAGATAGTATTGAGATAGACATTAAAAGATCTCCTCTTGGTCCTTTTTATAATTTGGATTTATTAACTTTGACAAGGCTTTGAGACACAGAAAGAGTTGTAGGAAAATTTTGTAAAGCTCTAGGTCAAAAAGCTTAAAAGACCAGTTCTTGCTAATAATAATACCATTATGATCTCAAGAGTCTGGACCTTCACCAAAGTTGGTGTTTGAGAATTTCAAAGAATAGTGTTAGAAGTGAAATATATGAATGTAAGGTCTTTTTAGACTAAAAAGTAGTCAGCAGTCTCAATTAATTAAATTATGATATTAGCAAGGATTGAACAGAAAGCAGCTTCCTAGCCAAAATCCCACACAGCATCACAACAGGAATCAAGTTACCACTATACTATTCAGCTGACACTGAAGAAGGAGATAACAAGCATACATCATTTCAAAAGTACCAAAATTCTGAAAATGCTAATAATCAAAAAATTTCACTACTTCTAGCCACTATATTTTCTAATCATCACCATAGTCCTACAATCCACAGGCAATACTTAGTTGAAGTAATATAGGTGATATATAGACTTTAAGCAACTAGCTGGAAATTTATGCTTTATATATGTACTCTAAACAAAATCAGGTATTAATAAGAACATTCTTACTTTTGTTGATAATCTAGGCCTTTTAAATTCTGTAAGCATATTCCCAATATAATATCTATGTGAGATCTATTTCAGCTGAATACTATCTAACTGTCTGGTGAATTCTTTCACTTCACAAAGATTTCATTGTCCAGTGGCAAACTTATGATTTTCAGTCATCTATAAATGCACTGAAGATTGGTTATTTATGTATGTAGGATGGCTATTTGAAGTTCTTGACTACCAAGAATGCTAGATTGATGCTAGAATCTTTTAAGAAAGCTCTTGAGATAGAGTTCCTCCAGTGTTGTAGGAGACAGAATATAATAGTATAGCAGATGCAATGAATCATATGTACTTAAATAACTATATATGCTATGAAGAGTTGATTCTGTGTAGGTACTTTGAAAGTGGTCACCTTAGAACTCAGAGATACAAGTATAATATGTTCCAAAGAGACTGCCTGTGAAACTACCTCTTGAAATATAAGTGCAAGGGAGACCTATCAATGATAGAGAGTGAGAGAAAGAAAGATCACAAAAGGTACACCTGAAGTATCAAAGTTTTTGTCTGATACAAGCAGGGAGATCTCTACAGTACCTGTCATTGGCTCCCAGAATATTCAAGCAGCCCAGGACAATGTGCAAGTGTCAAAAAAGAGGGTGACCAACTGGAATTTCTAGTTTTTTTACAATTATTTACTGTAAAAATGTTATTCATGCTGTTGATAAATCATTTTCAACTAGTTAATAACTAATTGTTGAAAAGTGTTTAAAATACCTATTGATAAATGGTCCAAGGTGGTCTGTTTATAAACAGCTGTTGAAAAGTCATGATAATTTTTCAATCATACCCAATACTTCTAGCCACTATATTTTCTAACCATTATCATAGTCCTCTCACTAGTCTTATACTTTGACACTAGCACACACCTGTTCTGTCTTTGGCACAGGTTGCAAAAAAAGAGTGCTTCATGCTCTTTTTAAGCTCCCTGGCCTCAGCTGCATCCTAAATATTTGTGAAGGCTCCTTTGGATTGATCAAACATTCAAGTTGCTGCCAAAGACAATCTATTAAAATGTAGTATCTAACTAACACTAAGTGAAATATAGACTCAGGGCTCCCAGTCAGGTGGTGAGCCATCCTTAAGTTGCTGTAAATATTCATCATACTGTTGTGTGCTCAAAGAACTCCTCCTAAGCTCCCTAATGTGTTTCCGCCAAGCATGCACAACCTTCATATGCTCTCGAAGTTCCTTCTTCTCCTGCAAGTGGTCATCAATAAAAGAATTTTTGGCTTCATACCTTTTGTCATCTAGTCTTGCTTAGTATTCAGACTTCTCCACAACATACTGCAGATCTTTCTTCAGCTGCACATCTTGCCACTGCAAGTCTTCAGCACACTGACTTAATTCATGAAAGTGCTCCCACCTAGCTGCATATTTGGCATGTGGGTCATGGGATTGATGTCATCATTGGAGACAGGCAGAGAAACTTTCAGAACAGCAAAGATGAAGATCTGCTGTCCAGTCGAGGGACGGAGCAGAGGACACAGAGGCATGGTGTGAGAGGCCACTGTGTTGCTGCAGATGTGCAGTGTGACTTGCCTGATAACTTCACAGAAGATGCACATTCCAATCAACAGGGGGTGAGCGACAAAAAACAGCCTGCTGACTTGTGGCAGCTATAAATACCCAGTGAGACAGATGTGTGGAGGGAAAGACTCACCTGGTAACAACAGGCAGCTGCACATCATGTGACACAGCAAAAAATGTGCCAGTGCCAGGGGCATGGCCAAAAGTAGTAGGCTGCAGGATGGTAGGGCAGTTTCAGGCAGTGGGGGGCAGCAAAAATGCACCACCATGCAGCATTGGGAGGCCTTCATCAAGTGCTGGGAGCTCCATGAGGCAGAGAGAGGTGGTGGTTGCATGTTGAAGGTGGTCAGAGGCCATCTGGGTGGGTAGTGAGGGCATCAAGACTCATCAGGAGGCTGCCCTATCATGTCTTGTCATGTCGAACGGACACTGGCTGCAAGCAGTGGAAACGTGACTTACTGGTCACACACGTGCCAATCATTGCATGCGCATTGTGCACACTCATCTGTCCTGCAGGTTGAATCGCTGCCCGAAAAAAAACCACATGAGATTTCCAAAAAGAGGTCTAAGCGAGCTAAGCACTCCCATATGGGTGCCATGCAAGCAGGCCCAACCCCCAACTTTACTTCTTAGATACTTCAGCATTTCTGCCATATTTACCTTTGTAAATATTGCTGTCTTATCAGAAGCTTTGTGTAATCTTAGACTTTTTGTTTCTCAACTTTGGGCAGTCACACAATAAAGGAGAGCCAAGGTGAATATCTTCATCCACCTGCAAAAAATCATCCTCTGGCATCTCATCATCTTTGTGACAGTCTATGATGTTATCTATTACAATAACATTACCAGACCTAAGCCTAGGTCCTGACTGACAGCGGTCTGGAACCGCTATGACTCCACCAGAGGCCTGGAAGGCCTCCCAATCTCATCATGACAGCTATACACCTCATGTAGAACTAGACCAATGCATGTCATCCCATGTGTTGATGAACATTTAGGCTAGAGCGCCTCATGTATGTATCTTGATATAGAAGAGGTGCCTCATACATCTTATCAGACAAGCAAGGCTTGCCTCACCTCATCTTATCTCTGACTCAGATAGATTCATGATACAGGCTCCTACCAAACCTTATAGCATATGCCTATATATTCTAGACAGATATCATTGTATTCTTTACTTTGATCTACTTGATTATACCTCAGAACATCCTTTCAGAGTGACCTCTAGTCCCTCTGTCTTGATCACACTTCTAAGGCAAGCTGACACTACCTTAGCCATATATCTGTTAGCCCTACAGCTTGACAAGCTGCCATGCTTACCAAACTTGTCAGAGGATCCCTTGGGCTTCATCCAAGGCTAGACTACTGTCCTTCCATCTTTATGAGACTACTTAAAGATCTGCCATTTGGCATTAGAAGGCTCAACCTATCCAAGTCATAACATCATCTTCAACATCATCCAGCAAGTCCTCCAAGTCCTCGCTGTCATGTTCAGTGTCTACATCAGGTGTTGCATTGTCAGTAGCTGGCTTGACTCCTGTGGAAACAGCGTGAAGGAGGTCTTTGTTGATATTGTGGAACTTGACTGTAAAACAGTAGGGTTCCTTGCATGGTCTTGAGTTTTCAGCCTATAGTATAGTGTTATGTATATTTCTGATGCAGCATATACTAAATACTATGCACCTTTGTATCATACCACTGGCCGATTTGAATCATATCAATGAGTGTTTGAGCATTTTGGTTGTTACATATTACTAAGTTGAGCCATGTCAGCTTTGAGCCTGTCCACTCATCAGGCATGGAGTTAATCAGTACTGAGAAAATTTTGATAGCAAGAGCCTACAGAACAGTGAGTGAGTTAGTGTGATAGTGAGAATCAAGACACTTATAGCAAGAACATGGGCATGGGGATGAGGTAGAAGCATGTTCCACCATACAAGAGTGTTTCCATCTTGAAGGAGGGCATTGAATGGCCACTCATTGTGAAAATAAGCCTCAAGTTGACATCTGAACTCATTGACAACACCAGCTGCTCTAATCTCATGCACAAGCAGTGAGATTGGGTCTTTGAGTTCATGTACTTTGTTGTGTTCTACCATTGCATGCAGCATAGGTTTAAGAAACTCTTTCATATGATGGTAAGCATGTGAATGAGGCATTGAACACTCAGCACTTGCAGACATATTTGGTATCTGTGCTGGTATATGGATGGTTGGGGCTACCAATACTGATTTCATGATGTTGTCTGAGAGAGGATAACCTACGAAATGACATCAGTGAGAACATGTAAGGAATCCAAAGCAACTTACATGGATCTAGTGCAAAAGCAACAAAATAAACATTGTTATCAAAAAATTCCTTCCACCAGCTGTTAAGATGGCAGTAATGCATTGCACAAGAGAAACTGGTATCCCTGTCTGATCTTCACCCTTTGTAAATAATTCTTCCAGTGTCACAGCAATTGCAAGCCAAAAAACAAAGACATCTGAAGCATTTGCATGGGATGCCTCAAGTGACCACAGTGAGTAGATGAATGGTCCTATAAGCATGACATAAGTACCTAGATCCTGCTCCAAAGTCTGGAATGCACAATAGTTCTAGACTCTATTGGATCAGTACCATGTGAGATTGTGTTTCAAAGTACCTGCCTTGAATTTCACAACCTTCTTCTCCATGAGATTTTGTATATTTGGAAGACACTGCTCGAGTGACACTGTAGCTAACTAGCGAGTTCCAAACCTTGTTTTGCCAATCTTTTGAAGGCCTTCACAGTCTTGTCATTGTCATCAACCCAATGCTCCTTCTGAAGATGTGCAGTGGAGATCATGGACTTGCTAAAATGCTTGATGATGGGTTTGAGTAGTAATAGCATCTAGCATAAATCATGAATCATGAATCCAGGATGATCAAAGTTCAAATAAGATACCTGTTCAAACTCTGGTAATAAGGTGATGTTCTTGATGGTATTATGCAAATGATGACAAGCATTACATAAGTCTAATATTGTTGGGATGATATCAACAACTTCATGTCAAGCATTCTTAGTAACTGCTGTGCTGTCAGAGCAAATAGCAGCCCACTTGTCCTCTCCAACCTCATAGATGGTCTGTTGAAGAACTGGAGCATTAGTTCAAGCAATGGTGTATGTACAGTAGAAGATACTGGCCTCAAACATCTTCTCTTTCACCCATGCAGCTGTGTGACTGGCAGTAGAGTCCTTGTGGCCATCTAAGAAGTGTATGGTCTAGTCTGGCATAGTTGCATGCACAGTATAGAAGGACTCTGGTTTTTGTATGCTTGTGCCATCAAATGTAAGTGTTAGGTTGGTTTGCTTCTTCAACTCCTTGAGCTGCTGTTGGCAAACAAAGATAGCCTCTTTTGGTATATAATTGTCAGTGAATGTATTACAGAATGTGACATGATAGTGTGGGTTCAGATGCACCATCAATTCTTTACATTAATCAGAATTGATGATGGTCGGAACAAAACTGCATACACAGATGAGACACATGATGATACGATCAGCCTTCATCTGGAAAATTTGACATTCCTCCTCTTGCTTCTTTCACCCTACATCACGGTATGATGCAACATTCAGAGCCACCTGGTTTTTAGGCCATTTTGCTGGTGGCTCATCCATATAGGGCTGTATCTCGACTGATGATGCCATGTTGCTTTGGTCATTGAGTTCAATGAGTTGTACCCTGAGTGATGTCTCCTTTGAAGCAGTAATAGCTTCATTCCAAAGATGTACAGGAAGCTTCTTGCAGGTTGCAGAGTGCTTCAAGACACAACTCTCCTGTGGTGACCATTTTTACAAATGATCACATGAAATACACTTCTAGGAAACCTTTGGTTTGCTGTCTTCAGACATGATGGTGGTCTTGATGATGAGCTTTTGCATTAGGGCATGGACTAGATGGCCCTTTAAACTCATGGATGGTTCAACAACAGTCTGGGGATTATTGACTGCAGTGTTGGATGCACTTAAGACAGAGTCTAACAATGTCTGCTTTTGTTGCTTTGTAGCCATGCCCTGTGGTGGGAGCTGCAAAAAATGTCAGGTGACAGCATTCATTTCATTCCATTACCACTGCAACTGTACCTTGACATTGTGTTTCCTGTAGACTTCTTGTACTCCAATACCAATGTCAACTGCCCACTTCTTGATAACATTATCTGTAAGGTATCTGACATGAAAGTCTTCAAGCACATTAACCACTGCACAAATAGCTTCTCCTTGCTCCTCAATTGCCACAATTCCAGATACTGTTGTTCAAGTTTTCCATCCAGAAATATGTTTGAATTGTTTATTTAAGGCCTCTATTTCACTTCTGGTATGATCTAGCAGTTCAGCGTCAATCATGAATGACAAGAATGTAAGATATTTTGATGTGAAAGCAGAACCAACAGGTAAGGCAGTTGGTAGATTATGTAGCAATAACCACAAGTATTCAAGTATACCCTGAAACTCAGCAGAGGTGAGAGATTCAGGTGCAGAGAATGACATAGCTAGGACATCAAAAATAAGGTTGGCAGTGAGAGGGTGGTCCAGTTGTACTTTTTCAAGCCTCAGAAGTTCATTCAAAATGTTCCCACACCCTGGACTTATTCACAATTTTCAACAGGCCTCCAGACACAATGACTTTTTAACAGTGTTATTAACAGTTATTAACAGGTATTATAAACAGCTGTTGAAAAATTTCAACTTTTCAACTGTATCCTATAGAAGTAGTGAAATTTTTTGATTATTAGCATTTTCAGAATTTTGGTACTTTTGAAATGATGTATGCTTGTTATCTCCTTCTTCAGTGTCAGCTGAATAGTATAGTGGTAACTTGATTCCTGTTGTGATGCTGTGTGGGATTTTGGCTAGGAAGCTGCTTTCTGTTCAATCCTTGCTAATATCATAATTTAATTAATTGAGACTGCTGACTACTTTTTAGTCTAAAAAGACCTTACATTCATATATTTCACTTCTAACACTATTCTTTGAAATTCTCAAACACCAACTTTGGTGGAGGTCCAGACTCTTGAGATCATAATGGTATTATTATTAGCAAGAACTGGTCTTTTAAGCTTTTTGACCTAGAGCTTTACAAAATTTTCCTACAACTCTTTCTGTGTCTCAAAGCCTTGTCAAAGTTAATAAATCCAAATTATAAAAAGGACCAAGAGGAGATCTTTTAATGTCTATCTCAATACTATCTTTGTATTAAAAAAAAGTGCAGAATTGTAATTCCTCCTGGTATTTAATTCTCTAATGAGTCACCAGTGGCACAAAATACAAGGAAGAATATGAAAGATGAATTTTAAGAAAATAAATATGTATTCTAGGTTAGTCCTCAGTTTATTCACCTAGTAGGTCTCTTTCAGAATAACTCTTGGCTCTTTTAACATCTAGCCATACCAAATTTCAAATTGACAATGTACATGGCCTAGCTTTAGGCTGTGAGCCCAAGCCAAGATACACCAGTTATTTACTGGCTATTTAAAGAGTGGAATTTAGATCTGTCTCTATAAATGAGACAGTTAAGTAGTTAAACATGAGTAATGTATTTTATGAATGTATTTGAAGATACAGTGAGCTCTTCTTATGTAATGCAGACCTAATAAAGTCATTTGAAGATTTCAAACTTACTCAAGAGTATATTACTTCTAGAGTCTATGTTTATCCATCATTTTTTATACTTCTCCTTCATTAGCCTCTACTATCATTCAAACATCCTACTTCACTCATTAACACTCTGTAAAGCTTGAAGCTAAAGTAAGAGTAAGTTACACAAAATACAGCCTACAGTTGAGGATGATGTCTCATCTATCAGTTTAGTTTTTGGTGGTGGTATCATGTTTGATTCTAATCAGTTTCTACTCACAGATCATCAATTTGCTGTGTATGAAGTCTTTTTGCCTATGTTCAAATCAGTACTATATAGCACAAACATTAGCAATATTCTCATATGCTTCACACACTTTATTCTTGTATCTACTATGATACTAGACAATCATCCTTTTATATCCAAATCAGGCCTTGTTCTATAGACCATGAGATGATAGAAAGAGTGAACAAAAACATTCAATTTGTGCTATGGACGTATATATAGAAAAAACATATGAATTCTAAAGGCTTCCAAACATATCCATAAATTATGATCATATTTACTAACATTGTGAGGCAACATACTGAGATAATAACATAGTGAATCATAATATCTGGTTTTGTGCTCATAGCTGCATACATAAGCAAGCCAATGGTATGTTGGTATAGCACTTTGCTTATTGCCTATACTTCAGCATGAGTAGCTAGACATTGCTTGGGGATTAGGATAGTACTAAAGTCCATAGGTGTAGTTGTGGCCTTAGCATCTGAAAGATTAAAACACACAAGTATAGTGTTGACATATGCCTTTTGTAAGAGTGTGATGATGCCAGCTAAACAGTCTTGTATGACTTTAAGGCCCAGTAGCCAGCTTAGTTCACCTAGGTCTGAGATTTTGAAGCACTATTTAAGTTGAGTTTTGAAGCACTAAATGTGGGAAACATGATTGGTGGTGATGGCCATGTCATCAATGGAGACAGTGATGATGATGTGTTTATCCATTGAATATTTGAAATAGACTGCCTGGTCTACTTGTGAGCATGCAAAACCTATCTCAGCAAACACACCAGCTAATTCTTCTGCCTACTTAAAACTGGCCTACTTGAGATCTAGCAAACTTCTCTTTAACTTCAGCACCTTCCTGCATTCTCCCTCACTTAGATACTTGGGTGGCAGCCTCATGTATATGTCCTTCCAGACATCAGCATAGAGATATGTACTTTTAATGTCTACTTGATGTACCTCCCAATTGAGGTGAGCCACTATAACACTTGGATTGGCATTGAACATGTATCTGGTCAAAATCACATTCTCCGATATTCTTTCAATTTTCTAAAAGTTCCATGCACTTGTCTAAGTCACCCAAAGATTGTCTGTCCATTTCTGAGGCCTTTTTTTTAGCTTTTCTGGTCTTCTGTACCATGTCCTATCTTTGTTTGTTTAACTTTGCTAGTGTATTGTTCACTTGGTTATCTGTTATTGATTATGTCTAGGGGCACATAAATTGACAACTCTTGCTAATACGTATGTATATCTTCATAGTGGCTCATCTTGAGTCTTATTACATTTTGGATGTCTTATCTTGCTACAGTTTTCACCTATGCAGGTTCTGGACTTTTATGCAGTAGGATATAATCTGATTCACTCAATACTTGCAACACACTTCACTTCCCTTGCTACTAGTCATAGTTAGTAGAGTCACTTACAGATTTAGTATCTCATGCAATTGATCTTTGTTTATTTGGAACAATTGTTTGGACTAAGCAGCTATACTATATAGGCCATTTACTTGGAGAATGGCTGCTATGACAGTATACTTAGGCCTAGCAGAGAGTATTTTATACATTCAGTCCTTGAAGTGGACTGCCAGCCCTGTCATTATGATATGATTGGTCAAGATAAGCATGAACATTATCTTGGAGGCATATAATACATTTTAGAGTGTCACTGTACTTTGGTCCTTTCCATTGGGTAAGTCTATATTGATACTTTCTCTCCCCATCACACTGATAACAGAGCCATTAACAGTATGCATGTCCTGGGGCTCCATTTCAATAAAGTCAAGGAATTTAGACTAGTCAGGGCAAAAATAAGACATGGTGCCTGGATCAACTATGGCACCTCAGTGAGCTACTGGTATATTCAATTGCTTTGCAATACTAGTAAGATCTGATGTAGCAAAGACATAGGTGGCTGGGTTGTCCAGTTTGGAGGAATTAGCAGCATTGGCTCCCTCTTTTAGTATACATGTATCCTTTCTCTGATGTTGATTTGGGCCCTGGCCTTCCTTACTACCTCCCAGCCTGCAGCAGTCTATTTGTAGTATTCTTTTTGGTCACAGTTAAAACAGGTAACATCTGTGGCTTCCTTGCTTCCACTTTCCTTCCTATTACCCCTTCCACCACCAGACTTAGTTATTAAGGCTGAGTTCCCATCTTTCTTAGAGGTACAGCAGTCTATAAGGAGCCTATGCTTATACTCCTCACTAATGACAGTGATGAGCTCATTGAGGGTGAGTACTTGCTGCATTATTTTGGCAGCAGTATTAATGAATAATAGCAGGGGATGATATGAGTCTGGTAGTGACCCTACTATGATTACTTAATTGTTTGGCTTTTTCACATGGGCATACTGTTATGAAACACCACAGCCACAATTGTCAGTTAGAGTGACCTCAGTTATAAGGTATTCTTAGTATGAATTTGTAAGGAATCTTGCTATTTTTAAATATATTGCAATAATATGGCAACTAAATTGCAATGTGCTATACAATTGCAAGACCCATTGCAATCTGTTGCAATGGTATTTTAACTACATTTCTATGGGGATTTTAAGGACAACTCTAGCCTCTTTGTTGGAAAAAAGTTAGGTACCATTATGATACTATTAGATTACAAGTTCAGCTTAGCACCTTGAAAGTGTCTTATAAGGCATTTTAACAGGCCATTTTGAGGCATGGCAAGGTAAAACTTGACATAAGGTCATCAAAAGGTCCCTTATAAGTGTCTTTTAATGAGCATTAAAATATTATCCTACCCATTTAAAAGTGCTTATAAGGACACCCTCCAGATAAAGCATTAAAATGTCTCACAAGGCCTTAAAACCCTGGGAACTTTTTTCTGACATTATTCAAACCCATTTCAAAGGCCATTTTACCTTTGAAACTTGAAATACCTTACAATCCAAATTAGGAATTTCTGACACTGAATCAGTGAATGTCAAGTATGCTCATAGAGAAAAGAACTGTTGTTGGCATGTTTCAAGTCTGCACCATGAGGAATAGGTTTCTAATCTGTCATAACCAATTCACTAAGATCAGTGAAGATAAACCATCAAGTGACTTCTATTGGAAAGTATCAAACTTGCACTATCTTGCAAGAGTAAGGACAACTGTTGACAATAGACAATATCATTGCATCTAAAAATTGGACTTAGTGAAAATGCTGTTTAAAACTCTTGTGAGAGTTACCATTTTGGTTAGCACAAAATTTAGTTTGTAAATGCCTGGTTTTGGTTATGTTTGAACCCTGAGTACATTTAGATGACAAGATCTAAGGTTTATCAACACAACATAAGATTATCAGTCATACTAGTAGTAGTACAATCAAAAGAATCAAAACATAGTAGTAGTGGAGATGCATATTTATGAGCATGCTTATGATGGTCCAATTACCAACACACCAATACATACCATAAAAAGTCGTCAAATTCTACTCACTCATCCCCAGTGAGGTTGTTGATGGTGGCTAGAATAGAAAGAAATTTACGATTGATGACTATTTCCCCAAAAGACTCATCTTCAGCTCATCCTCAAACTGCTCATTTAGACTGCAGAACATCACTGTGCCAGTGAGCACCCAGATAATCTTCAAATGTCTGAGCTGTTCTTATTCTGTCTCACCGAGAAACTTATGACATAAGTGAGACCAAGCAAATTGGATCATGTTAGACATGATGAAGAAGTTTTGAAAGTTTGCCTTGATTTTGATATGTTCATTCTGAAAAAGAGAGGGGTTAGCCCATCTGCAAATGAGAATGAAAACTCACTTGGTCAAAAGTGTAGATATGCATGAAAAAAAGTCTGTCCACTTCATGCATGATCTTTTTGATCATGTGTTTGTGAAAGACAACAGCAGGCATGGTACTGTACCATGGAGGGAAAAGTCTGTATGCATGGAAGACACCATTCCACATGAATTCAACAAGCTTGCTGCACATGGATGACAACACATTTGCTACTTCTTTGTGATGTTTGTTAGTGATAAATTCCTAGAATATCACTAATAAAGGGTCAGCATGATGCTAAGGATCATCAAGATAAAAACTTACCATTAGGCCCAAAACAATATGGGACAGAGTCCCAGACGACTTGATTCAGTATTATCTTCTTGACAACTTTGTTGATCGCCATTGCTTGCTCCTCAAATAGTTCTTGCATGACCAGCCACATTGCCATTTTCATGGTCTGGCTGATGATGTCATCTGTGAGTTGAATAAGGTCAGATGTTGAGGACATCATAGGTTGTGAGGCTGAGGCTAAGACTGTGGGAGCGGATTTGGAAGCACCTTATGGGTGTGTGGCTGGGTAGGGAATCAAATGTGGCATAGGTGGCATATCTCATTGTTTGCCTTGTCACTTTGGCTCCCTTGCCAGGCCTACCATCTGAATAATAAAAATTAGCTTAAAATTGATTGAAGAAAAACAAACTTACTTGCATGCATCATGTCCATGCATAGAATTTCACCTTGTTGTATGGGTGTCACATCAAATGTGCTTGTGCCAGCAGCAGTGCCTTGGGGGAATTCTTGAGGTGGGTAAGTGCCCTGGAAGGGTGCTTTAATAGATGCAGTGTTGTAAGAGTAACCTACCATCTGATTGTGGTAGGAGCTGTAAGATAGGTAGTTGAAGGAAGTACCCTGGAAGGGCACTTCCATGGACATAGTGTCATAAAATTAATGGTTAGAGTTGTAAGGGTGAGGGTGATCATTATTGAAGTTGGTGCTGGCATGCTTTAAAGACAAAGTGTCATAGGAATGGCCATAAGATAAGCGACTATTAGTGTTGGCACCTTGCATGCTCCAGCTATGTAGGGCTGCAGAATGATGAGTGATTAGTCAACAAAAGTATGATGTTGGACTTACAGCTGCTCCCACTTGGCATTAGGATGGGAAGTGCACTATCATTATTATTGCTCTGCCAACCTCCAGAGGCTGCATAGGCATCAAAGTCGAAAGAGGACATCTGCAGCTGTTCAGTGGGGATATAGAGTTGGTCAGTTGCTGGTTCACCCAATGGATTGAGGCCAGAACCTTGCAGTGGCTTCAGAACTTTGGCCTTAGTTTTTCACTGTTGCTGAGTTATGCTCACTAGGCATTCAAGGGTGGAGGGAATGTGAGAGTGCATGCATGCATTTAAACTGTGAGTTGATGTAATAGTACATAGGGGGAAAGAAACACAGACTTTATATGATTTTTACAAACCAGGAATGCATGGTGGGCTGATAAGGTGATTTACTAACAAAGTATAAAAAGAGGGGAGAGGCATGGTCTGATAAGGTAATTTATGAATGGCCAGGGCAGGTAAAGCACTTTATTAAACAGTTGAAGCAAGGCAGTACTAGTTGATAATAATCTATGAACATGATGACTGAATTGAATATCACTGATAATGATCAGTGTGAGTATTGTGAATGGCTTGGCAGTCACATACAATTGATGGTCACAATTACACACTGCATAAGTCCTGCTGGCTGGGTTGCCTAACTAAATCATCATCTTTGCCAGAATCTGTATTGGTGTTGGTATTGGTGATGACACTAGCCTCCATAAAACCACCCCCCAGTACACATGTGATACTGTCCTTATTTTTCAAAGTACCAACAAAACAAGGGAGGTAGGTACTTTTGCTGGTAGATGCTAATAATTCATGTCTTGCACTGGAGCTCAAGTGATTTGAGATTATCTCTACTTGGGCAGTGATGGCGCAAAGTATCTCACATTCATCATTGTAGATGGCTTGACTGTAATTTGTATAATCATCAATTTCCATGTGATCATGCTCAGAAAAATGTTCCTAATCTTCTTCAGCTGTTCGGCCTTCAAGAAAAGCCAGTTCTTGTTCTCCTGGTGAAGCACCTGATTGAATGTGCTCATGCGCTCTGAGGCTTCAACCTGCCATAATGATGCTGCTACTTCATGGCAAGCAGCCTCACAACCAGCAAGTACTGCCTTGAACACTTTGTACAACATATCAAAGCTCATCTGTGACAGGCCATTAGATATTGCATTCTTATGCTTTTGAATATAGACTATGTGAAAACTGGTGTGATGCTTGAGCCCACACTGGGCAGGAAACAGGGTATTTTCATATACATGTCATGGAGTATAGGACACTACCAGTTTCATTATCATTGTCCACCTTTTGTCTTGCAAGTAACCCTTGTCTTACCTGAATCTGCTTTCCTGTGCCTTGTACATCCACTTATCCGCACTTTCCCATGCATTGGACATGCATTCCCACACTTCGGATACCTCAGAAACACATCAGGAAAATCCCTCATCCATCCATAGTCCATCCAAACCCCATTAGTATGTGAATTTCCTTACCTCAAGGCTTGTAAAATGTGTTGCAGCCTTATTACATGTCCTTACATATTTCCTATATTTCCTATCCCTTCCTACTCTGAGTGGGATTTTAGACACTATAAGCTGCCTATTACTTAGGACTACTTTATGACACTTCTGCTGTACTGTACACCTTATCCTATAGGTTTACTTTCGAAGTAGTCCCTAGTAGTGCATGCTTTTTAGCCCCTATTAGGTTCCTTATACCTCTCTATACCTAGGATCCCTTACCTTGCATTATACCTTTGCCCTCACTCCCTTGAAACCTTGTTCCTTAACCTCCCTATACCTTGTCCGCACTTTCCTGCACTTTCCACACCTTCAGCTGTGTGTTTCCACACCTCAGATAACCTTGGATACACTCCTATAGCTTGCACATACCTTGTCTGCTATTTTCCTGCACTTAGCATGCACTCTTGGATTCACACATATCCATCATCTCTCTAATAGCAAATTCCTTTAGGATCAAACATGTCTGTTTAGACATAGCAGCTAGGCATTAGCTAGACCCAACTTTGTCCTTGCCACTCAATAGGACAGTTGTCACCACACCATTACATTCATCATGTATTTACACCACTTGTTGCTCATGTGTGTGACCTACTGGAGGCTACTATGATCATTGCAGTCAGCAAAAACATATCCCTGCTAACTATGGCAACACCAGCGGATTTTGGCAATGGAATTCTCCACTCCCCTCATATCAGGAAGCATACATTGCAACTCATTGTGAAGATATCCTGAACAGTCAATCCCTGGGATCTCAACAAGTTTCAGAAAGTGGCTGTTAATCTATCTGGTGTTTATATGCCACACTGGTGCAATTGGATGTTTGCATGTCCATCTATTTTTCTCACTAGTGAGGTGCTGCACACTTGCCATAAATTTTTTGCAGATCATCCACTGAAATGGATCAAAGAAATTGTAGGACATTATGAGCTTGATACTCACTTCATGGTCCAGCACAAGCAAGTCAGAATGCGCCATTTTACAAAAGGTATCAGTCACATTAATCAGATGACAGGCCACAAGCATAGAGACATCCAACACACTATCATTGCATTGATTGCAGGGGCTGTTCCACCCAGATTCATTTGTGCAATTCATGCCCTCATGGAGTTCTTTTACCTTGCACAGAATCCAGTTCACTCACCTCAATCACTTCAGTCAATGGTTCAGGTGCTTTCAGAATTCCACTCTTTCAAGGATGCCATTGTCCAGGCCAAGGCAAGGAAGGAAAAGAAGGGTATCAAAGAGGATTTTTCATCCCCAAACTTGAGCTTCTGCAGAGCTTCAATGGTACGATTCAGAAATTAGGCACTTTGATGCAGTTCTCTGCTGATGTGATGGAGCAGTTACTTGTCACACATTGTGAGGACCTTTTCCTGTGGATGTCCTGACAAATCATAGATTTTACAGAGCAGTGCATGTGGATTCTTAATCACCAAGAATCTATAGAAATGTTCAGCCTGTACACACTGCTGACTTCTTGTGGGGCGTCACTGGTTAATATCATACATACCAAAGATAAAGATATCACAACTACCAATCCTGCACTCTCCTGGGTTTCCCAAGTTCTTCCCGATGAAACCAGGTCAATCCATGGTCCCCAACCAGTCCATAATCACTTCCTCAAAGGTATTCTCTCTGAGGATGCACTCACTGCTTTTCAACTCAATGTTGCACCTGATTACAAATCACTGTCACTGTCTGAAATATGCAGGAAATATGCAGTCCTCAACTTTGATCATGCACTCACCAACTTCATTTATCATTCCTCCCTTTCCAGTGGTGAACATTCCTGCTGGGACCCCAAATATAGGCACTTCCAGGTATGGCACAAGTTTTGATTGCAGCTTCACTTGGCCTTCCAGCCACAAGTCATCATGCCAAGTCGAGTGGTGCAAGCATACCCACCAAGCAATGATTTCCCCTTGGGAAGTTGTGATACTGTTCTCATTGACACCATGGGCACTAAAGCAAAATGAGTATGTCTATTTCATGTGCTTATGTTTTAGCCCTACTGATATCCTGTACAGCGAGTTATATCATACAGATTCAACTCATTTTCAACCAATTGTTTGACAAGGTTCCAACCTGGAACTACCATCATATCTCTCTGACCTGCTTCTCTATGTCCAATTTTTCTGCTTCATTTCCAGCCCTGATGATTGTCCTGAGCTCACAATGTGGACCATGGAGCATGCATACATACAGGATGAAAATGGTAACCACTGTAGGGAAGGGGCTGTCATTTGAGTGACACATGTGACACATGCAGTTGAATTAATTCCAGTTTATGGTGAGGCAGTGGCTAACAGCATGTCCTTCATGACTTGTTTGGAACACTATGAATGTTTCTTTCTGAATAGCTTCGCAGACAAGGAGAGTTATCATACATTCAGTACCGAGTTTGTATAGACAGTAGCTTAATCAGTATGTAGCAATTGTTATTGCATTCATCATATTGTATCTGTGAGCCTATCACATCTTATCAACAAAAGATAGATTGTTTATGTTTTATCAGCCCAATGTGGTGAGTAACATCGGTGTTCAGCCATCTCCACCAATCGCATGACTTCGCTACTGAAGTCGTAAGCGTTCGTAACGCGCGCAAGTTAAGCGTTCATTTCAGTCGTTTTGCAGATGTGTGTCAGCATGAAAGTCAAAATGGGACAAAATGATCTAGATCTCAATCACACCACCAACACGGACAATTCGGTTTTGAGACACACCCTTTGAACCTGAGAGTCGCTCTACAGGTCGGGGATACGCTTACTTAAATGTCCAAACAAACCAAAGTGCTTTACGCGGTCGAATTAGAGAAGATAAAGTTCAACCATTTCCACCACCGTCTGCACCCACTCCCCGCACAGCTGCTTTGCGACTCCTGCCTTTGTGCACACGAGTGTGGGCACGTGTCAAACGAGTACCTTGATCCCGCGGAGGTGTGAATCCAAGGAAGCTCTTTCGACTTCTACCAGGGGAATGTTGGTGGTCAGGAGACTGAACATCTGAAAAGATATTGGGTGGTACTGCTTCTTGAAGAACATTATATTGTCGCGTGTTAGCGTCTGCATATGCGATAGGCATAGGTGCCTCATATGCGGTGATCCCTAGCTCCCGGCAGTAATATTGAACTGCTGCGTGAAATGCGGTTCTGCGCGTATTCCGGAGGCCCCAGTCTCTGCAAGAAGTCATCAACAAATTACACTCAACTCATATTCTCCACAACTTACTGCCACGTTCTGAAAAAAACACGATCAGCTTCTGTTCCTCTTTCCTATACGAAAAACAAACATACGAGTTGTGCGAGATACCGACAGTACACTCAAGATAGCGTTGGTAACTAATGTTTTGCAACACAACCGACGTAGTCGGCTGGAACCACCTGTTCTCCTCAGTAGAAAGCCACGTATTCAGCTTTGCCTCGAGTGCGTCTAGCTTTTCTTGTGGCGTACGCCAAGCAACTTGGATGGTACAAGACTCTGCCATTTTCTGCCAGGGTAATCAGTACAAGACATCCAAAGAAGGTGCAAGTGGCTCGTACATCACTACGGCGGACGTTCGTGCTGTAGGTATTGTCAGATATCATGTAGTGCACAAGGAATGCTCGGATACGTACATGAACTTGTTGAACAGCTGACTGTTGAAGTAATATGTTTCGGTACCATCTGATCGAGCAAAGACTGTCTGATAAAGAAAGTATCATGAGAACTGTACATCCATTCCAGGTAAATGGGTATACCGCAAACAAGTCCATCCGCTTCACGACTAGATTCTCATCTAAAATGAAAGTGAAAACTTCATTAGCAACGCCCAGCCCATGATTCAGTGGCTTACTATCGATAAAGCATCGATCACCAGTATCAAAGGGACTATAAACGAGGTCATCATGATACTCAAGTATGTACAGTCACGCGACTCACTGAGTTACAAACAAGAACATGATTGCATCGAAGACATTGCTCGCAGAGTTCTTGAAGACGAAACTGGCTGCGAGACCGAGGGAATATACACTCGTCAAGGACTGCGCCACATTGACACCGAAAATGCTTAAAGAGATGAAGAACAAGATGACAAGAGCGAAGAGTAATAAAATTTGATCGAGAGTCTTGAGCGCAGCGCCAACATCATGCATACTACGCCACAGGAACCGACGTTCCTTGTACACACGAAGCAGTGATGACTTGATCTCAGCCCGCGATATGTCACCATTGTCGTCTACGTCGAAGACCCGGAAAGCATCTTTAGCTTCATCCTGCGTAGCAAATGCGGGGTAAAAGTCTTCGGGTGTGAGGTAGGTACGCCGGCGGTCTCTGAAAGTGTTGTATATCGCCCTGGCAAGACGCTGTGTTCAAGTTGGTTTTAGCGTATACACAACGCGGTTATAAATCCTCCTACCTTTGCTTCGTGTGTTGAGCTCGCGCTAAAAACTAACGCTTCAAGTTCATCAGTGGCGCCCTTGATATTCCGGGCATCGTGTAGTACAGCAGTCTTGAGCGCCTTTGCTGCTTGAACGACAATGGTAGGATCTTCGGTGTGTGGGTCAACAGAACGCGGGCCGGAAGGGGTAGGAGGATATTTGTGTGTCATATTATTGTCGACTGAGGGGTGAGGAACTGGTGTTGTGGCGATGGAAGCAGATTGTTCTGGCGTAGTACTTAAAGACTCGAGATCTTCTGAGGCTGTAATGATGGTCGACTTGCGCTGCTGATGTTTCCCTTTTCCCTTGTTCTTCTTTTGCTTTGCCCCATCCTCTACATCCGCTTCGTCACCTTCACTTGGTGCGGAACTCTCTAAGCGCAGTCTGCTACTGAGAGTATTGTAATGTTCTTTGTCGCTGAACGGATTAAGCCCAGTGAAGGTTGCAAGCATCGGATGGGAGCTATTGGACTTGTGACGGGCCGATGATTTTGGCTTGTAGTTGCGAAGAGCTTCTATCACTCGGAGGGCTTTCTTAACTCCATCCAGACGTTCCTTATACGCAGTCCTATGAAATGCAAACGCTGGAAGCAATGAGACTTATGATTCGGCACGGATCAGGTGACCGCACCGATAGCATGAGAGAGTATCCTTTGAATGGATACCACCAAGGTAAAAAAGAACAAGAACTCAATTACTTGAGCGACCTGATGTTCCAATGAGTTTCAGAACATGAAGAGTGACGGAATGATACTCACACGGTCCGTGTAGGGTGCATAATTCTGGGCATTGGACGAGTCATTCAACTTGAAGATATTCTGGAAGAGAATGATCCAGCTGAGCCAGGCGCACGCTGCATAGAAGAGAGGTTTGATAGTATCTTTGGTCGAGGCATACAACTCGAGCTTCGTTCTAACGCTCTCTGAGACATGGCCCCATGTGACTGCAATCACCATAAGTATGATGGCAGGTATAATGTCGATGATCATTGCGAGACCCCAAGAAATGACGACATTAGCTGCTGCCCAGAAGAGCCAAGCCTCGACATTGATGTCGACAAAATGCCTGTATTCCGTTGGGTGTGGCTTGTACCAAAAGAAATGGGTAAGGAGTGCGGGAGTTATTAGGACTGCCGCAAGAAAGGTGGACCCGACGAGTGAGGAGAAGAGCAGGGTGACTAGTCTGTAAAGTTCCTGTTGGTCGGAAATGGTATAGTATGCCCTTGGCAAACCTACCTAATAATGCCCCAGCCGCGAGACTTGATTTTTACACCCATTTTCTTTTCAAACTTGGCTTCTTCATTGTTGAGATCCTCGTCGCCGCTCCAATCAAACTCGTCTTCCTCATCTTCATCGTCCGAAGACTGACGTGAGTCTGATTTAGGAAATCCGAGGTAACTTCCAGTAGCGGATGATGAAATTACATCCTCGTGATAGTGGACAAATGGCTTCTGAGTCCCTGTCTGCGTAATACTGGCTTGAGATGGATGTGAGCCGCTTTCCCGTCCGCTTCGTTGTGGTGACCTCTCAATATTTGTTTCGTAGTTGCTCATGAAATTAACCTGGGAACGGTCTGCAAATGATTCTTGTGATGGATAGCGGTCCAGCACCAGCTGGGTGGTGCTTGAATCAGGTTGGTAAAGAGACGAGGGTGTAGAGTTCACAAAATGGTTTTCCTCGCTGATGTCGTCAGAGGCGAATAGCGGATCGTGGGGCCCAAACGAAGGGGGGGGACGGAGTCTGTCTTTCATCGTGCTCCATATATATTAGCAGCCTACTTCACGTCACAGGGCAGTCGGCTGCAATTACCGACAGATCTATTGCTCTTCCTAGCTGCGCACTGATGCTAGAACCAGTGAACAAGCTTGCTTGACCAAGGACTCTGGGAGAAACAGGTGAGCACAACGTGATGAGGAGTGCAGGCGTTAATTTGGCCCACCTGACTTGTATTAATGTGTTCCACCTACTCCAGTAAAGCGAACAGAACTGTGGAGCAAGATAGCCGTAAGATGAAAAGGGCTCCAACTCGTTCTCTGCGATGACGATTTCTCGAGATTTTTGTTGTCACGGACAGTTGCCATGTGAAAAATCAAATTGACATGTGTCTAGGGTCACCATCACTAAAAGTCGATAAGGTATGCTCAGCTCTTGTCATCCGGTATCAGCCTCACCACACTCAGCTCATCAGCCCAGACCAACCCCAGGTCGTTGATGGTCAGATCATGAAACTGCATTTGATCATCAGCTGTTGGGCATGCATCATAACGGACATGTGATGATTACTTACTAGGTGGATATATAGCTTTGTAACATTACATTTGATTCATGCTTATAACAGACTTAGGGGACAAGCTAAGGGAATATCAAATACGGACGAGACTTATAGCAGTGAAATCTACTTCGAGTCTACGTAGACTCTGGAGCCAAAAGTGGGGCTTCGGCAGGGCTGCAGGCAGGAGTTTAGACGCACGCGCCAACGGCTGAAGCGCGCGCTGACGCCTAGTCCAGTGCACAAGCCTGCATCATGGACATCGTGAGTGTCCTCAAATCTCACACAACGCTTCCTACGCTGATCAAAGTATCCTTAATACGACTCCGATGGTGTTCATCTCATCCAGACCTCATCTAAGTCCTCGACAGCAGTGACGGGCTGTGGTTATGCTGACTCACAGATACCGGATACATGTCAAGACTCAAGACTGTTTAAGCTCAAAGCTGTGTCTGTTTAAATATCTTACCACCCCTGTATTGATAATGTTCAATTTAAGCCCTCTGAGAGGACATTCCAATAGCAGGTGGTGGGCGGGCGGGAGGTAGGCGGGAAGGCATTCGTGGTGGCGGCGCGATGGTGAGTGTATGGCATCCAGCAATGTTGGAACTGCTTCGAACTCCGCCCGAATCCAAGCCCCGTAGAAAAGCCCCAGAGTCTGGAATCCCTGGCTTTCACTCGACGTCATGATGAACGAGCGCTGGCGTCATCGTCTCAGAAGCTACAACACGTGATCTAGGACTGTCAGCCTAATAAGATAATACCTGGATGGCAATTGCGTTTGTTTCTTAACGACTTTCCTCTCCAACAGACATGTCCGCACCTACAGGACTTCCCGCAGATGCGGAGTCTATGAAGAAGCTCGAGAAGGAACTCTCAATGGAGGCTAAATCTGAGGAAAAGAAGTTACAGTCAGCCTTCAAAGACCTGCACAAGCACGAGAAATCAGAAGCCAAGGCTTCCAAGGTAAGGCGTTATTTCCTGGATTCTACATCACTCCTGATATTGTTTAGTCTGTAGGCAAAGCAGAGAAATCTGTCAGGAAACTGGAAAAGCTGGAGCTGGGGACCATCAATTCCCTCCATGATATCACCCACAAACATGATGTAGCTGTCGCAGACCTTCACAATGCGCAAGCAAGCCTTCATGTGCGTAGCCTTCCTCCACCTCTTCTCGATGCTTAAATCTCCTAGACCCAGCAACAGCAGCTAGAGAAACACAGACAAGACTTATTGACTGCGCGAACACACGTCGACCAGGCCACCAAGGATAAGAATGATCATGATGTAGGTGGGCTATATTCGGAGCATGCACAAATCCCTTAAATATTTGCAGCGTGATCGTCACGATAAACTCAATCAGCTGCGCTCAAGCCCGCCGACCCAGACCGGTGGTCCGAGCACTGGCACTTCAGGCGCCTCTACTGGTGGCTAGTCAGGAAAGCACTTAGTACCATGCACGCACACAGACATTTTGTAATTGACGACTTTATATCAACCTTAATCCCTGTATTTTTATGGCATTATTTTCACGGCTGTATTGATTGTACTTTGCCCGAGGTTATATAAAGTAAGAATTTGCAGGCCCCAGGGCCCATCATCAAACTAAGTATTGGGAGCTGACATAAGCATAAATGTGTTCGTTGCATTTTCAGTGTCACGGTCGACTGCAGTAATCACGAGCGACGACAACGACGACAAGCTGTTCATCGGCGACTACGACGGCGACCACGGAAGCTTCAGGATTCTGTCATGAATAAAAATCCTTTCATACCGCAACCGACATACAACCCACCGCAACCACCACTTCCTCCAGGACCACCGCCTGCTGCACCTCCAGATTATTCCGCTTATTGGGTAGCGGCAGCCCAGCAGCAGCAACAGCAGCAACAAGCGACTACAGCCTACACTCCAGCATGGTCTGCTCCTCAGCAGCCCCCAAGACCGCCCCCTGAACAAAGTGCTTTGTATGCAAATTACGGCTATGGTGGTCAGGGCATGCACTGGCAGCAGAGACATAGTCATCCTCAACAACAGTATCAACCACCACCACCTGTGGTCCAACCACCGCCACCTCCACCTCAACAACAGTACAATCCGTATCAACCGTCCGTTGGCTATCAGCAACCGTATGTCCCTCAACCCCAACAGCCAATCGTAGCCCAACAGCAGCCTGCGTACCCGCATGTGTCACAAACAATGGCCCCTCCGCAACAGTACTTTCCTCAACAACAGCCACAACCCCAGCAGCAGCCTCGACATAATCATGGTCTCCATCACACCCCACCCCAACATCTTCCTCCTGCCAAACGTCAACGGTTTGATGGCCCGAATCAACATCACGGTCAGAATCGACAACTTGGACCACCCCCTCCTCAGCCTCAGTTTCAACCACCTCCTGCGCCGCCGGGGAGTGTCGGGATTTACCCCCAGAACCAAGGTCAGGGTCAAGGGCAGCCTGGTGCCAATCAGATGCCACTAGGTGGAAACAGAGGTGGTATTGGTGGAAGAGGAGGCAATATGAACTCTGGAAGAGGTAGAGGTGCAGTCATGAGCGGAAATCGGGGAGGGTTAACTGGACAACGTGGCGGCAGAGGTGGCGGCATGTTCGTGAATAATGGCAGCGGACGAGGTGGCGTTGCTGCTCAACAAAATTCCTTACGTGGGCACGGCTCTAGAGGAGGCTTTAACAAGGACTTTCACAATCGTAGAGGAGGTGGGTCGTTCAATGCCGGACATCAGCACCATCAAAACAATGCTGCGTTCCGTGGACGAGGACAAGGACACGCTTCAGGTCGTGCAGGCCGTCAGGATGGTAGTACAAATTTTGGAAACCGTGATGCATCGCAATTTGCAAGCAGCGGTAAGAAGGACGAAAATCGGCGCACGCTCACTGACTTTAAAATTGTGGGCCTCGAGATGCCTGAACTTGGATGGACGTGGGGAGTGCTACCATCGCCTATCAAGGCTGAAGAAAAAGAGGTCGCTGCTTCTCTTTTGGAATCCTCACAAGAGCAAGTTAAGGATGAAGACATGCATGCTAGTGCCGCGACATCAGAACCCGCACCGACAGACGCGGCAGATACGAAGCCAGATACTTCCTATCAGGAGCAGTCGTCCTCGTTGACGACGCCTCCACCCTCTCGCATCCGCATTTATTTTCACACTCCTGTTTCTCCTGATGACTCGCATCCAATTCCGCACAATGCTTCGTATATTGCACCTCCAGACATGCGTAAAGGCAAGCGCAAGAAGCTTGAGGATGATGATGGCGATGCAGAGGAAGGTCGAGAAAGACCGCCTCCTCCTCGCAGCAGCCAGGTGGACGATAACACCAGTGTTGACTTGGATGGAGTGGGCCGCGGAAGTGCAGCGCCCAGTGTGGCAGAAACTGCCAGTGAAGGTGATTGGCTCATGGCCGCTATCGCTGAGGATGAAGGCGACGTAGGCGCCGATGCCGACGCAGTTACTACCGTTGATGACATGGATGAAGAGGAGAGCCATGCTGCAAGTGTTCTCCATTTCGTTCCTGCTACAAATACTTATCTCAATGGGAATGGTGAGTTGAACCTTGCTTATTTTTCGCTTTGGGTGGATGCTTTCGAGCTTGGGGGGAGCGTCCATTCGTGGCTCAAGGCTGTTGTACACACTAACATATATCTTAAAGGCTCCCATAGTACTGAGATGGACGGAATTGCCTCTTCAGGAGGTGTTCATGAGCAGTCTGATGGCTCACATACCGGGGACAATCATGATGCTGTCCCGGATGTTGAAGGGGCCAAGCCATCAACGTCCTCAGATGTCGCTGCTGTTGACCTTGGTGTTTACCATGGCAGTGCTGCTGCGACACAGCCGAACGTGGACATATTGGTTTCTGCACCTGAAGAGGGTGGTGATGCTTCGCCAACCACCCAGCCTGTTGATGATGAAAATGTTGATAGGCTCTTTGATGCATCGGCTACTCTAGCTGATCCTTCTCATGCTATTTATTTGAGCTCTTCCTTTGACACGAGTTCTTCTACTGGTCGTAGTTCTCCTCCTGTTGTTCAGTCTGATATGCCTCATAGCGAGAAACAGTCTACTGATCATACTGGGTACCTTGATACGCAGATATCCGACACGCAGGTATCCGACACGCAGACTTCCGACCCGAAGCCCCTTCAAGCAGAGGCGTCACTCGCATCAACAATTCTCGACGAGGATATGGGTGTTGGCACATACTCAGAAGAGCAAGTTGTTCTAGAGCTTACCGGCGAAACTTCGGTCGAGCACGAAGAAGTCGCTATGCACACCAAAGTTGCCAACGAATCCGCGGACCAAGAACACCTTCCTGAGCCCCCTGCCTCTCCTACTTCAAATACATTGCTGTCGACCTCTTCTGGCTCAACATATGGCGAACCGTCGCACCCTCCAGCTAGTACGGTAGTCTCGAAAGGTGGCCGAGTGCCATCTGCAAACCGCCTGTCGATATCATATGCTGCCGGTAGCAGGCGTTTGGTCGTAGATGCAGAAGTGGTCGAATACTTGAAGGTTTACAGATCTGAAGGTCGAATTGAAGTCCACATAGACCTCGATAAAGGTAGCGATGATGGCCTGAAGGGCGTTTTGGTAAGATTATTTGGTTATCTACTATCATGTTCTCTAACACGATTATAGATCGAAGGACTTTCTGATGCGACAAAATCATATTCTCCTTTACCGACGTTATCTGAAGCGTCCAGCACTGACGAGACCCTACCTTCCTTCTCGAAGGCTACGCTACCTTCAAAGATCACTTTGATGGTTCATCTTGATACTGAGCGCCCATTGTCGGAACCTAAGTGGGTTAAATCGGGCGATGTCCAGGAGTGGCTAAAGAGCATGTTTGGAAGAATGTTCTGGGTAGCAGGAGATGCTGCTGATGGGTGGGAAAAAAAGATCGCAGTTGTAGATCCTGACCCAGTTCGTTCTCGCTATCTTGACAGAAGTCTCGATTCTGACTATCTTGTCTCTAAGGCTCCGACGATCTGGACAGTGCTGGATGGGTGGGCAGTCAACTCCCCTGTTGGTGTTCCCACAGAACGACAGCGCTTCGTGAAGACACATTTGACTGAGGTAGATAACATGATGGAGATTCTTCTCAGGTTGGTCAGAGGCGAGCGCGCCACCCCCTTTTCCCAATCTACGCCTGCGATATCAGCTCCGAGCGTGTCGGGCCCACTTTTGGCTGCTCTCTCACAATCTTCATCACACGGTGCCCAGCAAACGCATGTATCGTTGGCGGTGCTAGCGTTGTTCCACATGTCGGTGGACTTTGCGCGGAAGGCTTCTGGTGAGAAGGGAAAGGCAGAGGCAGAGGAAAAGATGAGTGAGATAATTCGATGTCTGCCATCCCACCTATTATACAAGAGTCTGGACGGCATGTTCAAGGAATGGAGAGCGGACAAGAAGGGAAGCCGTTGACAGTGAATAGATGTCGCCTTTTGCGCATTCTTTATTTTGTACCGAGCGTTAAGTTAAGAGTTGTTACAAGGGTACATTTATATTTTGTCACGAAGCGTGACACCCCACGGCTCAGCTTAAAGCATTGACAACATGAGGACGTTACGGCAGGGTTTTCTGCAGGTTGTTATCTTCCTCCTTCTACTCTTCGTCTGACACCATGGACGACTTGCATGAAGTCGAATTGTCGTGGTATGTGATCCTTAGATTGATGAGCGCTTGTGCTCACCTTCTACTCTCAGGCCCCATGGTGATGCTTCGGACGTGATCTTAACTGGTTCATTCGACCACGTAAGTCTACCCACAGTCCGCCACAGGCTCAGTTTTGTTACCTTCTTACCCTGGTAGTGGTCCTGCACCATGCACCTGCCCAAGGGCGCTTCTGGTTTCGTAGGCAATGTCAGGGTTCCTTGGAATGAGAAAGTTCCATATAAGTTTATTGTGGACGGAAAATGGGTCATCCGCAATGACCGCCCAACAGAGTTCGATAGTGCCGGGAACCTTAATAATGTTCTTATCGCGCCCTCTAAACCCATTCCTATAATGGAACACCCATCAACCACTATTCCTCAAGGCCCCACCGACTCCATGATTTCAACTACCACATTGCCTGAAGAGTCACTGCTGCCCAGCGAGTCCTCCCCGCAGAACACGTTGGCAGCGGATCAACAAGATGGAATCACTGAATCTGATTCCACTGATGTCACAAGCGCTGTCGATGATGCAGGCGTTTCTGACAAGGAAGTCGTTTCAAATCACGTTCCCAACATTATCGTCGAATCAGCTGAAACTCCCGCTTTGAGCGGCGAGGTTGACACTTTCCATACGATCGTGGATACTGCGACGAGTGCGGCATCGCACGTTTCAGAAGAAGTTACTACCGCACTAGAATATGTTTCCTCGGGCATCAGCTACATGTTTTCAAGCACGCCCCGTGTTTCGACGGACGACGTCGACGTTTTGGTAACTGCACCAGCACAGAATCTGTTCTCAACGCTGACCTCTGTTCCTTCCACTGTGTAGGGTACAACCGAACAACCATCAACCACTTCGGCCATCGAGCCAATCATTGCCGAGGCACCACTGGAGAGCGCTCAGGGAGCTCCCTCCCCTGACGTCACTGAGGCCGCGCCGCAAATCGCTCCCGTCGTCCCTATCCTTATCTTACCTGTCAACGATCACACGTTGAATGAATCTGCATCACCAGAACGGGAGATCGATGCAGGTGATCCTTTGGCCTCAGATTCATTGGATGCAACAATTTCTGTTCTCCAACCGTCGACGCATTCTCCCATAGTTTTGTCCAAACCACTACCTACTGTCACGCAGGAACCTCAAGCTGGAGAGCAGGACAGCAAACCTACGGAGGAAGAGAATTTGGAAGCACAGGCAGCTGAAGAGAAGAATGGAGATTTACTCGTGGACGCAGTCGCGCTCCCTTTAGACGCGGCTGCCCCTTCCACAACATTCGAGATTGACGTCAATCCAGATCCCGCTCAAACAAGCGATGCATCTGCTGTCGATGCTGCGCCTGTCGTGCCAAACAAAGAGCCATCTCTGCCAGCGCCCGAGCCTCAAGATACCCCCGAAGTTACCAGCTCGTTGATGCCCTCAACAAACGATGATCCCAAAGATTCAAAGGAGGTTTCATTCCCGGCTTCTGCTACCACCGACCCCACTGTAACATCGTCATCCAAGTTCAGCACCGCTAGCACCAGAAAGAAGCGGCGGTCACTCTTCGCCAAATTGAGAGAGCTTTTTTCCCGTAAGGAGAAGACGAAGAAGTAGTAGTTACTTTTACCCCATCTTGATCGTCTTCGCTTGTTAATATGTAGCTCTTCGCACATTCCTCGCGCTCCCACAGCCTCTTACGACGCAGATGACTTCTTATTTCTTTCAGCATTACGCACACGATACCTCTTTCCTTGTACTAATGAAAATTCTGTAGGGCTTATGTGGCTGTTGTACATAGTATTGGTGTTATATATGCATTTCTATTGTGACACTGTCTTATATTCAAGAGATAATGTCCAGAACAATACCTGGCAAAGCGATGAGAATCTCGGCGGCTCTGATGATCAATGGCTTACCTGCGCTTATTGTCTCACCTCCTCGTCGAACGAGAATTCTTCCCATATCTTTATTCACAGAGAATGGCTCCAATGGAATAGGGCGAGTACTGAGTGTAGGACCTGATAAGGTCCCGACACGCAGGCTAATCTCCACCTCAGCAGAAGTACCCCTGGACAGTACCCTTGAGTGCAAGATCAGACACGATCCTGGCAAGACAAAAAAGGAACGAAGCGCACCGAGGATTCTTCTTCGTCACTACCCCAGAAGCTCTGTCCAAGGTAGCTATCAACTTTGATATCGTGGCAGGTACATCTCGTGAGTGATGGAACAGCTCGATCTAACCCCCACGGTTATGAGACGCAATAGAGAGGGTTTAGACGACGTACTGATGTACCAGTAGTGATTGGGAGCTGGATGTCGAATACTATGATTCGAGCTGTGAAGACTGTAGCCAATGGCACAATATCCGATGGCGGGCAAAGGACGCTTCCAATGCTCAGGTGGATAGGGTCGATGGAAGTCAGGTACAGAGTTGCATTGGTTCCAGCTGCTGCCCAAGGTACGCTCTGTTCCTCCACGTCGATAACTGAACATCAGTCAGCATCCACACAGCAGCACTAATAAACATAGGAACCCACGCCGAACTATCGCAGATTCATCTCCCGGAAGTACTCGAAGGCGTTCTCCGACTTGCACAACGCCACCGCATATACGACCAGTTACACCCGTTCCGGAATTTTGTCCCTTGAAGACATTGGATATCGGCAATCTTAATGGGGAAGCAATTTCTCGAGTGGGGGGCTCCAGTTTATCTGGATGTGATTGAGCACATCAATGCAGGTACAGTGCAAAATAGCTCACCAAGCAAATCAACCAGTGTAGGGCCTTTGTACCATTTAGACAGTACCGAAGCATCGGCGTTGTTGACAAGGTTAACGCCGAGCATGGCACTTACTGGGACAAAGCTCGTTTTCGAAGAGGGAAACCCTGACTGGACAAGGAAGGCACGTAACAACCCACATATTTCTTCAAATCGACTTGGATCCCAATTGACCTACAACCATGTTGGCGATGATAAAGACGGAGAGTTTTGAGACCCTAAACTAACCTGGTCTAATTTGTTGACTGCCACAATAACTTGAGATACACCGAGGCTCCGAACTAGCAGCAGATGTTCACGGGTCTGACCACCGCGGTCGAAACCTGCCTCGAACTCTCCAGTGATAGCATCAACTACAAGTAGCGCGCAATCAGCTTGTGCAGCTCCAGAAATCATGTTTGGGATGAAGTCCTTGTGTCCAGGGGCATCTAGAATGGTGACTTGTCGTTGAGGGGTCGTCAAAGATTGTAAAGCAATGTCCATCGTGATTCCTCTGTTGATCAGTTGGTACGCGCAATTGAAATAACAGGAAAATGCAGACCTCTCTCGTTCTTCGATGGTTCCGTCTAACTCCCATGCCCAGCTGAAGCTGCTCTTTCCAGCTTTACTGCTGCCTCTCTCATTAGCAACACGGGTTTTCTCGTCAACTCTCCCCAGTTCATAGAGCAAACGGCCCATGAGTGTCGACTTTCCAGCATCGACATGTCCTGTCATTCAGCATCAACAAAAAATCACTTGAAAATGCCAGCAAGACTTAGTACCGATCACGACCAAGCTGACAGCCTTTTTGTCACCTCCTTGCCCTTCAAGGACTCTCCGAACTTCCTGCAACAGCTTTCCACGCTCCAGTGCAATTTTCGGAGGGGGTTCATCGATCGGCTCTTCTCCCTTTGACAACAAATTTAACGCGGCCATGTCAAATAGTCGAGCATCCAAACCCCCTGTACCACGAGGAGTCATCGTTCCCGACTTCTTCGCACCTATACCAGCCTTCTTTGAGGCCTTACTCGGCGTGTTCACAGGAGACATCGCTTGAGAAACGGGTGTGGTATAGCCAGACGAAGAAGGTGTCTTGGCTACTTTCTTCTGTGCCGCTTTCTCCGCCTTTTCGCGTTCCTTCGCAGCTGAAGTGACAATCAGCAAAAAAGTTCCATTAGAGTCCACAACCTGGTCTACAACAAACAAACAAACAAACAAACAAACAAGTCCTCCAGGAAAATGAATGAATAAAATAAAAATGTGAGTAGAGAAATACAACAAAGGAATGGCGGATGGAGCAGGGAACCAAGGTTCGTTCACCGTCTGTGGGAAAGAGAAGTTCCCCGACGCGCGTTGAATACGATATCGTCAGGGCTTGGAACGTCAAATGCAAATCCCGAGCTCATCTTCATCCCTGGTAGTGCAGCCCTAGGGCGAGACGACTTGTGGCGTTGGGACTGTGAGAGACCAAGGCTGGAGTGGCTCTGCGAATGGGAAGCCTCGTACACCTTTACAAGGTTCGGCACCTCCCTTCCATACTTGTGAGCTGAATGCGTGGCCTTGTCTTCGGGAGATGGGGGTGTTAGAGGATCATCGAGAAGTAAAGAAGCGAATGCCGAGGGAGACGCACGAGAGTTAGTTGGCTTTGGTATGAATAGAGGAGACTGTATGATGTCACAGGAATCGGTATCGTCGTCGGGTGGTGTTGGCTGTGGTTTTTCACTTGCTTTCTTGACCTTCTTTGCCAACTTAGATTGCTTTGGCTCTGCACCAGGCATCTGGACTAACGATGCAGGCTCTTGAGCCTGCGGTCTAGACAGACTTTGGAGTGACTGATAGGATGTGGTTATAGCAGTAGTAGCTGTGGCTCCATTTGCGATGGGCGTGAAAAATTGCGTGTGAGGTTTAGGAAGCTCCTTTGGAGGCGAACTGGGCGGGGACTTCGGAAGCTTCGGCATGAGACTAGTATTGGCACTGGCTTTTGCCTGGGCAAGCGCTGCGAGCTTGGACTGAGGGCGAGCCTTCGTTTCAACCTCTTGGCGCATGTTGGGCAAGTTTGGGGTGGCGTCAGCTCGAGGTGGCGAATGTGGCATCGTTGGCTTGACGGTGGCAGCTGACGATGCCTTAGACGCCGCGCTCGACTCGCTCTTTGGAGAAGGTCTCGCAGTTCTTTCGCGATCGTGAGCTTCTAACTCCAAAGCTGTCTGGATAGCCTGTTTGACATGCCCAGACATAGAAGAAGGGGTAGTAGACGGGGCCTTTATAGAAGGAAGTATCTTCTCTGCAGGTGGGGGCTTTATAGTGGTTGCAAATGATAATCGACTTTCAGCCGTAGGTCGTAAGGCGGGGTAAGTAAGCACTGAAGTCGTCTCCAAATCCGATGAACGAGAACTCCTCGTACTTGCACGAGAACTCGCAAGCATGGATAATTTGGAGGGTTTACTGCTGGCTGGAGGCTTCGGAGGAAGCGGTTTTCCGCTCACTTTCGACTGGAAATCAGAAATTTCGGGAAGAGTATCCATGGGTGGTACAGGAACAACTGATGATTTTGCACGCGATGTTGCGCGCTCTGTTGGAAGCGGAAGCGGCTCTGTGCGTATATCAGATTGTGATACTGATGTGGCAAGCGATGGAGCGGCTTCGTAGCTCGAAAGACGTTGTACTGCGGAAGGCGATGGTGATGGAGGGATGAAGTTTGGGTCCATCGCGATCTCAGGATATTCTAGCGCCACGGTACTGCGTTGGCGAGTATCTGTCCTGACTTCAGTCACACCAATCAAATCCTTGCTGATACCAACACACCAATAACTTCTCCGTACGATGTCGTGGTATCAGTGATCATTGATGCACGTGGATTATTCAGAGCTACGAGCTGCTGTTTTGAAGGCCAGTGGCGAGAGGGTTCAGTCCTTTCGGTAATCTCCGTAATGGTGCTGAGCCTCGAGCCGCGTGACAAAACGCCCAATGGGATATCATCCGAGTTGACCTCTTCCGGAAATTCCTCGGGATAGTAGACCTCATGTTGACCTTGCTGTGCTAATACTATGAGGGGAACTCGAGGTCGGTCCAAGTCGCCATCGTAATATTCGTAGCCTGTTGGTCCAGCCACGTATTGTGGTTCATCATGGACCTCCTCGCCTTCCGATGGTAGTATATCAATACTGTCAGGTCGCACTAAAACACATTCAGCACCTGACTGTACGAAGGCTGACGCAGGGATCGTGGGGACGACATGCACCTTCCTGTTCCTCGTCTCGTCTACGGCGTAGCCGGTTCCATAAACGGGATCCAAAACGGGGGGTAAAAACAACATGGTGGAAGAGCGAATGCAAGACTATTTACAAATAAGAGTTTGCGTTGGAAACTTACCTTTGCGAGTTTTGGCTGACGCTCTCCGGTCTTGCTCCTCTGTCAAGAGTGTGTTAGTTGAAAGACACGAGGTTAAAGAGGTTGATGTGTTACGCACCATACAAATACGATATACTGCTCTCTACATTAAAGTACTGGTCCCATAGGGTTTCCTTGATGAAGTCATCGTCGAGGCCTGAGACTGCTTCATCTCCAATGAGTTCTCTGATTTGTTCAAGACAGAACGTCATTTGAGCTATATTGAGCTCTCAGCGTGCATCACGAGCACATATATCGGGCCACTCGCCATGCTGCTCGGGAGTGAGCTCGTCTCCTCCGTCGGACAATGCAGCATCATCCAATTCATCTAGTCACACGATGAATCTCAAATTAGACTGACATCAGGATGATTCGTGCATACCATGGATGTTCATATTTCGTACAAGCCTATGTCTGGACATTGTAAAGATTACAGATGGAGATACAACGATATGTACAAAGATTTGAGAAGAATCTATGCGATCTGGTTCAATTGCTTAATTACTGACTGGCCAGTTACCAAACAAGCACAAACAAAACACTTTTTATTAGCGTCACATAAAAGTGATAGTACAACTTTGCTAGAACGCGTTTTAAAAGACCAGAATCATGCTTGCTTCTGCTCGTCATAGTTTTTCTCGCATACCGCGTCGCGTAAGTTGATAGCCCTTTAAGATGGTCTTGCGTCGACGATTTTCTTTTCCAAGGCTTTCTCAACAACTTCGACGCGTGCATATGACGTCTCCAAGCTCATCCTCATTGGACGACTAGGCAAAGATCCTGAAGTTCGTACTACCAAAGGTGACAAGGAATACGCTTCGTAAGTTTTCTGTGTCTTTTCCAAGATGTCTCTCTGAATTTGTGTTCAGTTATACCGTTGCGACCACCAACTACCCACCTCCACCTCCTAACCCTGATGGCAGTGAGTAAACCTAGTTTTCGCAGGGCATTAGTATCACCTGAACTCTTACTTTAGACCGCCAAGAGGCTGGAACCACGTGGCACCACATCATTTGCTTCAATCCCAATCAGACCAACTACTTGCGCACTCTCCAGAAAGGGACCCAAGTCTACGTTGAGGCGAACTTTGAGCTTCGTGACCCAGACCCAAGTGCGGACTCATCTTCACCGCAGGGCCAAAGACAGATATTCCTTAGACACGGTATATTGCTTCTTTCTTATTTCAACATCTCCGTAACTGATTGTTGTTTATAGAAAGCATCCGGGTTATCAGGCACGCCCCCTCGCATAGCGAGAGCCCCGAGTAGTGCATGTCACTATGACTATCGTAGCTACACATCTTATTGGTATAACTATTACACACCATCGCTCACCCCACACGATAATATATGTTACATCTATTGGTATCTCACTCATCATGATGGTCAAATGGTGACTCGGACCGCCTTCTCATGCCAAGTGCGTTGTGGGAAGGATCTGTGAGCCATGCCTTTACTCGCTGGTGAACTGGCGAACCTCGACTCGCTGATATGAGCTTACCGTGCTCTCCCGGATTGGTACAGACGGGAGAGGCGCATGCATCTCTGTCCCTAGAGCAGATGAGGCTGACATTCGTGCACCTTCTGACTTGTTGATTTTGTGAAGATAATCCCGTACAGTTGTGACCACAAGCTAATGGTTGGTGTGTGAATGTTGGATCGAGTGAGTTTTGGAAGAGGACGTACGTGATGGTCTTCTTGGGTTGAACCCGAGTAGCAAGCAACAACAGCAATAGGACAACAATGGGCGTTCTATAAAGCCTCAATCAGCTCTTCAAATTCATGAACAAGTGACACATATACTAACGTCCAACCAGATTGGGAACGCTGGACGGAAGCAAACTTAAGTTGGTCGTTCCAGAAGTATATGGCAAAAGTTATTTACCTCCCCCGTGAATAATGTAGTCCCCTTGGATCCCCAGCTGTTTTGCTGACTTGCCCATTGCGCTCATGCTTTTCTCCACATAATAACTCGAATGGCCAGTCTGCCTCACGACTCCAACCATGCTATCCACACTTGTCCAACTATCTAAACTGACATCCCCAACACCGGCTGGGTGACCAAGGTCGCCCACGGTACACGCAAATAATGTATGACCCGCGATAGTTTGTATAGAGATGACGAGGCCTTTGCCTTTTGAATGTCGAGAGGACGCACGGAAGCGTTTGCGTAGAGACAAACCAAGCGTGACCGCGTCAGACGCTGAAAATGATGGAAAACGATAATTGCCCTCCTCAGTGAGTGCTTGAGAAGCGAGTTCAGCGTCTGAGGGTATCATTGCGTGGAAGGAGGTAAACATGAGGATGAAAAATGTACAATGGAATGCCAAGAAGGAGAATGAGAGACGACGGAGTGGCCCACGGACCTTGGGAGCAGAGATTGTTCTATACCAGATGGAGGCAATTACATGCAAGACAATAAAAATTGAACATAGAATATGCTCAGACAACTCAAATTTGAAGGTGTAGGGATAATTCAACATATATTATTAACAGGCCTGCTGGCGTATTAACAACTAGTATACCACAAAAGCAAGCTTACAATGGGTCTTCGACACAGGATAGACCTTGCAATGAAGTTCAACCATCAACTTGAGTCACTGGACTGGGTAAGGGCGTTTGCCATCGTTCCTTTCCCGGTCATCGTCGAGGACGCCACGCCACGTGAATTTGAAACCTATGAATAGCCGGAATTAACAACTTGAACAAGACGACCACTCTATATGCATGGAGTTCTTCAACGACGTGGGCGGAGATCCGCTCAAGCCCTCCTTGTTTGAATTGGTTGCTCAAGAGCAGCTCCGTGACTTGCTTCAGCCTGCTCTAAAGTATGTACTTGCAGTAAGTTCTCAGATTCTACCACAGAACCACAACACTCACCCATACCAGGTGTTCGCTCAACGTTACCCCCGCTATCTGATTCGTATAGTCAACCGCCATGAAGAGTTTTATGCTTTCATCATGTTTTTCGTTGAACGCCATTATCTCCGCAAACATAGTGAGTAGGTCTGGCAAGTTGATGCAGTGGACTCAAGTACGCTATCAATATTACTAGATGCATCATTTTCTGAGAATTTTTACGGTCTGAAGAGACGCAGAAGACCTTGGATAGCGACCGAACGAGCAACAGCTGCTGTTGGTGGAATACCGGCCGGTGAGAAGCTCAGAAGTCGCGAGATATGGCGGTCGTTATTTCTCCTGGTAAGAATTCTTGGTGATAACCAGACAGCCCCCTCACCCCTGTGAACCCAGATTACTGTACCTTATCTACGAGCGAAAGGGCAGGATTACTACGAGTCGCTCGGTGGAGGCATTGATTCTGATATCCTGGAAGATGGAGGTAGCGAAAGACATATACGAGAACTCACAGACGAGGTGAGCAATACCGTTTCACGATGACGCAATGCTCGACAGGTATCTCCAGAGTATGGCAGGCGTTTTACGCAGAAAATTCAAAACACTATACCCATGGTTCAACATCGGATTTGAAGCATGGCTTCTCGCGCATAATGTAGCCTATCTATTCGATCGTACGCCATTCTACCGCCCATGGCTAGCTTGGATAGGAGTCGATCTCAGAAGACTCAATATGGATGATTTCGTGAGTTTAGCATTTCAGTCATTCGCATTGCACTCATACCACCTGAGTAGCTCGCACAACAAGCGAAGCAAAATGCTATTTCCCCAACAAAGAGCGGATCGTTAGCTGTAGTTCGACGGCTCTTGCTGCGATCACCCCAACTACTACTCGACTCCTTGAGGCTTCTCTTACCTACAGCCATCTTTTTCATCAAATTCTTGGAATGGTGGTACTCCCCGGGCTCCCCTGCGCGATCATTATCCATATCCCCTCTTGGTCCAGCTATACCTCCACCTCAGATCCTTCCACCGCATCCCGCGGGGATCACCATCGACAACACAAAATACGGATACTGCCCGCTCTGCAAAGAGCCTATTCACAATGCCACAGCATTGCCGTCTGGTTACGTATTCTGCTACCGCTGCGCACACGACCACGTCGAGCAACATGGTAATTGCCCGATAACACTCCTCCCCGCGAAGGCGTGGCAGCTCAGGAAAGTCTTGGTATAATTGACGCTCACTTCCTGAGTCATCATTCGCATTGGTACATTGTACCCGGTAATCTCATGTGTTTTTTCGTAGTTAACTACCAAGAATCATATGGAAATTGTTCTTATGACGTTCTTAGTTGCTAGGTCCTGGGGCGCGTCAGACTTCCGCTTGAAAATTTGCATTTCCTTTGCGTTGCGACGTTGCCCACCCATTCCATTTGAATTGTTGAAATCTATGTCTGGATGCTCACGATGACGATACTTGTCGTGTGTAAAAAGTTTGTACATAGTGCTTGATGTAGCCCTTTACGCAAGAAATAAGCCCAGCTACGCCAAGCTGGATACGGACATCAAATCATAGTATATTCAACAAATGTGCACATAAATGTAGGACATGCGCTAAGCGACGTAACTTAGCTAGACCTCTACTTCGTGGTCTGGCAGCAAATAGAATTGTGATCAAGTTGATCAAGTTCAAATATGTAGTCAAAAAGAAATACTTGGTAGAAACTTGAGTTCGACGGCGATTGACCAATCTCGTTCAGTAGGATACGACAGAGTCACATCAGTAATGGCTTATTTCCATTGGACTATCGAAACAAACGCACCGTAACCTGTGACGAGAGTGGTTAAAGAATGCTATTGCACTTGCATGAACTTGACATGGACCTGAATTTATGAAATTCAGTACTCAGCTTGGTCGAATAAACACCATCTTCGAAGTTCACTCGTTTCACCGAAATCACAGTACACCTCTTCCCCATGCGTGCGCAATCTGCCTAATGAATACTCACATTGCAACGCGCACAATTCTGTCTGATTCTTGATTGCATTTCGAGATACCGATTGGTAGCCCATTCATCGACAACCGAAAAGGGCGAGCAGTTTGGGAGAATACTAGGACCGAGTGGTGAGTACCGCTTTTGTAATTCTTACCTTTCTCAGGGCGAAGTGACGATAGGGCAGATGACTGATGATATCCGTCGCATAGAGTCGTGATAAATGTATTAGACTATGATGCTGCAAGTATTGTTCCTGGACCACAGAGAAACTCCCCATCAGTGCATGGTTGAAGTCGTTCCCAATACGTTTTGAGCGCGAAAGAAGACATTGGATGCATGACAAAGTAAGATATCAGTCATTCGAGTTTTGGAAAATGTGGCGCTTTAGATTCTCTGGATCCGGAGAGAGAGGACTAGTAACTTGCATTTTGTGACAGTTTGTCATGTGTGACAGACATACTGTGACATTCCGCGATAAATCATGTGAATTTGAGACTCGGACTCGATCGCCTACTGTCGGTTCGCGCGTGCTCAGTAAGTCGATCGTTTCACCTTTGAGATACCACAGTATTCATTGAATATTCAGATGTCCTCATACTCGGACTCCGATTGATACCAACGAATGCTGGCCAACTCTTCCTCAGAGATATGTCTATCGAGCAGACGCTGTGTTGCGGAATCTAGAGTCCAGACAACGAATCCGAGGCGTACCTGTTCCTCGGAGCTTTTTTACAGTTCTTGATGTTCGCTCTATAGATCGGAGCACATTCGGCTACCCTCGCAAAGTTGCCCTGACGATCCTATCGAGGTCATTTTGCCCCAACCAGGTAATGGGGATAAGACTTATTTTATTTTTTTAGAGGTGGTCCAACGAAAAGCATTCTCGTGGATGGCTCAAATAAGATCATTGACCAGTTCCCGACACTCCTCGATTCTGGCCTCTCTCTACTCATAGTGAGTGCACAACAGATCCACTTCTGCGCTTGCCTGGCTGAAGCTCAAACATGTCTTCAGTCAGTCATTGTGACCTATTCAAGTATCTGTCGGGTCAGAATTTCGTCCTTATTTACCCCATCCACAAGTAGTGCAAATGTTTGGTGGATCTGATTCTTATAACACAACGGGTGTACTCTCGAGATTCAGAATACTTCAAAACTCACCGGCATCTAGAGAAATAGTACCTGCGTGTGCGAACTCAAACTGCCGAGCTTATAAGTTGTGGGTGTCTGCCTAATACTAAGCAACGAGTCGCGGATGTCTCTGGACTTGAAAAGGTTGTACATTGTGACGACGCGGCTTATTGTGCTCAGACCGACGAGCAGGCTCCACCTGAGCAGAGGAACTACTTACTGAGAGTGAATAGTGTTAGCAAGACTGCGACACGAACCTTACAGCGCACCGATGGACTGGCGCGAGCGTTACGACGTAGTTCGATGGATAGATACATATATTCTGAACCGCGATCTAGTACACAAATAGTTATTACAACCTTTCAAAGAGCGTGAATCGCGTGAACGCCGACTGAGGAGAACTGCCACAAGATTATCGATTACCGGTACCCTTGGCATCACTGTGAGTCTTGACGTATATTTATCTGGGCAAACATTATTTTGACGCACGTGCATGAAATTTAGGGACTCGAGATTAGCTCTTCCGAAACCCTTCTTGGGACAACCATCATGGTCTGACCAACTATCACTTTTTTGCAGCCCCCTTTCTCGAGCTTGAACAATAAACGACTATTATGAAGGTCAGGCTCACCATACAACCTTTTTGCCAATCAGAGCTTTTACCGACGCTGCGATCTACAGTTTGGCAAACAAATTCAGGCAGAACAGGTCCCTGGATGGTCTGCATACTATCTGGACTACAAATTTCTCAAGAAGATCATTTCGTCCCTTGCTGCTAATCGACCTGCGTCCGAAGCCGCTGCATTGGCCCTTGGTGTCCGTCCAGCTGATATCTTGAGACCTATCTCACAGAATAGTACCACAGCAATCCGAGTCCCAGTATCAGCCCAACTAGACACCTCAAATTCCGTCGAGCCGATAACGCAAGATGAGCCAGATGAACCGCCCATATTGTCTGCTCTCCAACAGGACGACGATCGTGGTTCTGACTTCCAGGCGCACAAAGCCGCTTTCTTCTTCAAGCTAGAGCGTGAACTGGAGAAGGTGTGTTTTATCACCAAAGTGTCTACCTACACGAGGCTTAATGTCATTGGGCAATCCAAGATCAATACATTTTACCTGCAGAAAGAAGCAGAGCTGAAGCTCCGGTTGGAGACCCTACTCTCCAAGAGGCGCGCCGCGGCAATACGCGGGCTTCCTGATACGTCCGAGGAAATCACTGTGAACCATGTCGAGTGGAGTGCTGTTGAGGAGGGCTTCCGCCTCCTCGAAAGGGATCTTGGAAAACTCCAGGTACTTCAATGCCTATATGACTGTCATATGTAACCTGAATTAACTCCTTTCAGCAATTTATAGAAATGAACGCAACAGGATTCAGGAAGATTTTGAAGAAATGGGATAAGAGGTCGCGGTCAACAACGAAAGAGCTCTACCTCGCCAGGCAGGTTGAGGTCCAACCAGTCTTTAATCGGCAGGTAAGCGATGTCATCGCTTAGTTTGAATTGTTCTGATACATTTTGGTAGCTCATATCAGAGCTGTCTGATACTGTAGCGTCCTGCCTCCTGGATATCACGGACCTATCTGCTAGCTTGAAGGTTGAAGGTCCGGCTGCCTATGATTTTGTGAGCTTCATCGAGAAAAATATGTACGCAGGACCGTTCCGCGATTTTGAACATGATTTGCGAAAAGCCGTGGAGAACTCGGATAAAGCCTCTATCAAGGATCTTGTTCACCACTCGGATCTTCTTGGTACACAGAATGGATGCAGAATCAATGTCACCCGCATGCTGTGGAGGGTTATCGTCGATGCGCCACCTGAGTTAGCGGATTTGGTACTCGCCAGCATCACAGTCCCGTTCGACTTCGATTTCGTTGACGATATCAATGGGCGAACATGCATCCACGAAGCAGCTGCCGCGGGGGCTCTTCGCCTCGTCAATATGTGTTTGGAGAAGTCATCACAGCCACAGAAGCTTGATGTTTATGGTCGGTCTGCCATGCATTATGCGGCGATGCATGGGTACGCGCATGTCTGCAAGCGGCTTTTGGAAGCTTCCCTACCTCCACATGTTCTCGATGTGGACAATTGCAGCCCTCTGGTCTATGCCACTTTGCAGGGAAGTCCGGAATGTGTACAAGTGCTGTTGTGCGACCAGTGCATTTCCCCATCATTCACTGCGCCGAACGACAATCTAATTCCTCTTGCTTTGGCTAGTCAGCATGGTCATTTAGAAATTGTTTCTCTTCTTCTGAAAAGAGGGGCACGTTGCATGCCAAATAGCAATGGCGAGTACCCTATACATCTTGCCGCACGGGACGGTCATGCCGAGGTTGTCAAGCTTCTTCTGGGTCATGGAGGTTGGGATACTCCAGACAGGTACCACGAGTGGACGCCCCTCTTTCACGCCGCGCGCCAAGGTCGTGCATCTTGCCTTCGAACTCTCCTGGAGGCTGGTGTTCGAATGGACTTGACTGATGAAATAGGACATCAGGCGGTTCATTATGCGGCCTGGTATGGGCATCGAGAGTCTGTAGAGATCCTTATCGAAGCTGCAGCGAGAGTACCTCACGTCACAGAAATCGTTAGTCTTGGCCCCAAGTCTCCACTGAATAACGCAGAAATGCAAGTGGATTCCGAGTTTGATCAGATCCCTTCGTTGTCACTTCCCCCTCCGATCATGCCGCACCGCGTATACGGGCATAATTATTTGGACAAGAACTATCTCGTCGAGGTTACCGTCAACAATAATCTTTCCCGAGGCGCGGGTGTAGCACTCCATCCCCGCCTGACCAGCTCTATTATTGCGCCCAATCTGTCACTTCCATCTTCAAAACCCCTGAAAATGGTAATCACCGCTGGTCCTGGCGTCAATGCTGCTCCGTATAGCATTCTATTGCCTCAAACGGAAGAGTGCGATGTCTTTGTCTTCCAATCCCCGTCGCTGAAAGGGTTGAGCCTGGAATTTTCGATATACCCCAATTTCGGCACTAAAACGATTGGGCGCGCAATTGCTCATCCATCGGTTTTGCAAGGCTGCGATGGCGTATCAGATGTCACGCTTCCTATCCTTGACACCCGTCTTCATAGTATCGGAGAAGTAGGCTCAACTTAGCCATTTATCTTGCCAGATGCTCAGCTGACTATTCATTTCAGGTTACTGTCTCAATCAATGTCATAACACCATTTCAAGGTGTTACGTTGGAAGTGGGCGGAGCGGTGGAAACCTACTGGAAATCAATGGCAATACCCAGAGGCACGCCTTCCAATTCGCAAACATCATTGCCGTGGCAGCAATCTCCCGGCTCACTGGATTCGACATATACGTCACCCTCGATACATTCCAACGCCACCTCCCCGTTGCATACATTGACCTTATCATCATTGATCGGGAATCACGTGCATATCACCGTGCAAGTGACGCGCGACCTGCATCCTGTGATATTCGGTGACTATCTTCTACCGGAGGCCTCTTTTGACCTTGGTGTTTCCGATGTCACTCTAGAACAGTTCCAGGCTTTGGCACGTCGATTGAAGCGCGATGATAAGTCGCTCAGAAAAGCAGCATCTGCGCAAGAATGGTCCAGAATGCTGTCACACCATATGATTACCCTTGCGGACACAATGCAGGTTTGGGCTCAATCTTGTGGTGTCCAATCGTTTCTTTGAAGTAATTTGCTTTACAGGTTCTTCCTACGCAGCTCGGCCTTACGTTAGAGTTGGCACTGCCTTCCGAGCGCCGAGACCGTGGTTCCATAAGATGCCATGTGGGCCTAAATGAAGCTGTTGATAGCGTGCTGCGCACAATCCGGCAGACTTCTTCGGCTTTAGGTGGAGCGTTCGCTCGTCGCCGAATTGCCCTCACTTCATTTTCGCCACAAGTCTGTGTAGCACTAAATTGGAAACAACCAAATTGTCAGTGCTTCCCGACTCGCATCGTGGAGCTAGAATCTTACTGTATAACCAGATCCGGTGTTCTTTTCATCTCGATGCGGCCAAATTGACGAGGGGCAACGAGCGTCGACCAGACACCGTGCTGATGATACAAGTCCCGGGTGTCATTATTGGTCATCCAGTGTAGCTGCTGGCGTTGACTTTGCAAAACGAAATAACCTTTTGGGTGTTTTCTTCGATCCGAAATTATTGGTGAGATACCCCGCAACTACGTGGCGCTAGAAAATTCACCCTTGTGATGTAATTCAAGTTACAGGTCCCTTCGCTGATTCAAGGAATCAGGGACGCTGGCCTTGTAGTTGGCTTCTGCGACAGTCCGCTGGCCGTCGCTGAGCCGCTGGAAGGCAAAAATGTGGACGCATACATTCGTGATGGCATCGTAGCATACATGGACCATTCTACGAGCGATCAGTTTTGATGCACAGCTATTTGTAAGTTCTAGAGGTACATTAACGGCGCCACATGCGTAAGTAAACTCATTAGTATTGTTCGGAAAATTGAAGTCTATGAAGTATGCAAAATAGTTCATCTGGAAGAATGTACGGGTAAGAGCGAAGGGAACGCTTTAAACGGATGCTTTATATAGAGTGGCATATGAACCACCTTTCTTCAATAGGTCATCATGACTCCCGAACTCAATTATTGACTGCATACGACGAAGGGGCGTTAGGCCGTGAGACTCGCCACACGGTGATTGACTTACCCCACTTTCCATCATTGCGATTTTGTCCGCCCGCCGGGCAGTTGACAAACGATGAGTGATGAAAATCACTGTTTTGATTCTTTCGCCTTGGGGGGAGCGAGAGACTTTATCGATAGTGTCAAAGATTTTGTTCTGAGCACAACTGTCCAATGATGACGTCTACCCTCGGAAATGAGATGTAAGTAGTGTGGCAGGTATGAAACACGCTCACTGGTTCATCGAACAGTAATAGATCAACTTCTGGTCGATCTGCGCGCATGAATGCCCGAGAGATGGCTATTCTCTGCCACTGAAAACACGCTCAGTTCAGAAATGCCTATTTGGCAATAGGCAAACTTACCTCACCACCAGACAAGCCATGCTGCAACCGCGAGGACATACCATGACATGAACTTGACGCTGGTGAGTATGGTATGAACTCAAACCCGGAGGCATCTAGCTTGGTTTTCATTCCGTTTGGCAATGCGCCTACGAATGCATCTGAACCACCGAGACGCATGGCGTGCTCAATGGCCGCGGGCGACTGCATGTTTTGAACAAAACCCAATCCGACGTTTTCTCTGACAGTCGAACTGTATTTCGAGAACCCCTGAAAGACGGTCGTGACATGCCGGTGATAATCGCTCGGAGTTAACCGACGGATGTCCACACCGTTGATAAGGAGATCACCTTGGTCGAAATCTATAATCCGTAGCAGCACCTTGGCAAGAGTAGACTTCCCTGGACATCTTCTGATAAGTAGATGGATATAAATGAAATTTTTGGCGGAACTTGCCCGAGCCATTGTACCCGACTATTGCAAGACTTTCGCCGGCTTCTAGGCTGAAGCTGACGTCTTGTAGCGATGGCTCCTTGCTTCCTGGATATGTATATGATAGATTTCTGTTGTGGAAATGGGAGGTAAATACACGTGAAACAATAGATAATTTTCAAATACCTCGCTTCAATCTTCATGCCATTAGGTATGCTAGGATACAATTCCGCGTCTTCGCTCAGAGGTGTCAATCGAGGTTCAATGTTCATGGCAGCGCAAAAGGCACCCATGAAGAATATTCCTTGGAATGCCATGCGAGCTGTATTGACCAGATTTCCAACAGTATAAACCACCGACTGAATTGAACTCCGATATAGTGCCAGTGATCCCAGTGACGCAGATGAGGACTGAAACATCAGGAACATTGGAATCTGCGGAACGTTGATTCTTCTTGTTGACTATGGAAAGAGTGGCAACTCACATTCTGAAGCGCGAACAACAGGTCGGATACATTTATCTGGTGCAGTATTTGTGACAATGAAGGCTGATTTAGTGGCGACAAATGCTCGTCATACATCATTGCCTTGCGAGCATTTGCCCAGGAATGGAGTATCCATGGTCCAAGCCCAAAGAGTAAAACTTCCGGTCGATGGGTGTCATTATAGGCTAGATTCCGTAGCTTCTCCTGACGTTCCGCGGTACGAGCCTCCTTGCTCGTATAAGCCGATTCAGGATGTGAAGAAGCGATTCCACAACGGTTTAAGAAAAGAGGGAATAGAGCGGAAAAGATGGATAGCAACAAAGCACCCATGTGTGTAGAGCCGCCGGTTAAGGTCAACAGCACCCAGATATACGATGCAAGCTCCGATATCTGGGCTAGAATTTGAACGAAGTCGAACGGTGAAAGCAGCCCAAACCCGCCCATGCCATTGAATGACCTGACGAAGAGATCGGACTCTTGAAGACAGTCCCTTACTACGGGATCCGCGAGTGTCGGGATGTCGAGCCTCAGACGTTGTGCGATCTGCTGATATTCCACGAAAAAGCGCACCGAATCATGAACAACGGTCTCATTTGCGGAACTATTTTAAGCATGAAAATAATTCCGTAGTCTGAACATGCGAACGTACGCAAAGGAGTCGAGTGCCGTTTCGAGCGCTCTTCGGAATATTTCCGCGATCAGCAGCTTCAGTAGGCGTGACCAAGTGAAGCAACCAGACGAGATCAGATTTTGCAACTTTGGGAGCAAGTTAGAGAGATGAAAGAAACAAGTGGAGTTCACCGACCTCATCGACGATCATTGCTTGTGAATAGCCCCTGAAGGCAGGAAACATGCCCCGAACCACGTTTATGACCATCATGAGTGTGGTGCGAACTGGATGCAGACTCCAAAGGACTCTAAACAACTCAAACACGCAGCCACGAGTGATTGTGACAGCTGATTTAATGTTTTCCTCGTTGATAGGGCGATGTGCGCCGGGCATGAGGTAAGATCCTCTGCGGCGAGGAATAACACGAGAGGATAGCCATGCCTTTTGGACGCAGCGACATGACGTTAAGGGGAATTGCTTCGGGTTGAGGCTTACACGATTGGTACTGTTGGATTGTGAAGGTGAGCATAGGTTGTGAGGCTTCAACCCTTGACACATTCTCAGTGAATACGAACGGTGAATCAGGAAACCATTCCGGAAAGAGGGCCCGGTTTAAGAAGAGTCCCGGGTCACAGCTTTTTGGTGGTTCACGTCAAAGCTTTTTTGTTCCGCTACAAGTAGTATGTGGTCATACAACTTTGATGAGATCCGAGGTGATATTTGACCAGCGGTGTGGCAGGACGAGTTTGGCAGACCTGTCCCGGGACATGAAACTAGTGAGAACAAAACAGAAGACATAAGTAAGGTTTATGAAACTTTATAAGAGCGATTTAGGGTGGCAGAAATCATTTCGTGAGCATTCAGGAGGAGCGAATAAGAAAACTTACACGGCAATAAAGGGACGTGACAGAACGCGAGTGAGTGCCTAGGCAGGCCTCATCCCCGACCTAAACTTACTAGTAACGGCAACTTGGAGGACTCGGAATATGGGACGCCTCCGGGTTGCTCAGTGAGCCTTGCTGCTGCGGCTAAACCAAGGCATGAATCCTTTCAAATAGCCGTTTTTGGGTGACAACCACTGACTGAGGACCCCGACTCCATGCCGCTCGGCGAAAACCCGTGCCACGGGCACATGTATGTTATGTATTAGTGGCCCTCCCAATGACGGTCACCATCAGGAGGTACGTTCATAGATGATTACTGCGAGATCTAAGGCCGCTGGGATGTCACTCAAAATTAAAGAATGTAGTCAATGGTAACTATAACAAGTATCCACTCATATGAAATCGAAAACGTCTTTCATTCTCGCTTCAATTTCTCATCCACAGGCGACGTGGCCAATTCAATCCACTTGAACCCGCCGAGCCCACATGTGCTACAACTCCCGCTTCCGATGCAGTTCATCTCTTGGGGAACCACGAGCATCAGTTATGCCACGTCTTGATATCACCGTACGTGTCTCAGCGACTCATAATTCATGCCCATCGCAAAACTATCCTCTAGCTATGACGATATTATCAACTTATCATGCGGTGCTCTCAGGGCTGCTATCTTGGCCAAGCGCCCACACAAAAGAAGACTTCTTGGCAGCGGTCTGATGTTTCTGATCAAAGGTACCCGACATGACAGCGCGTTCGTTGCTTCACTAGCCTGAGCATCCGAATGTTTATCCAGGTGGTTTGCTTCATTTCTACGTTCGCTTATCACTCTCACTGACGTGTCTAGGCAGGCCTGCCACCCCACTTCTTTCGGGGACCATGCATTCACGAAGACAATTTTTTCGCACTGCCACCATCCAGGAGCTTCCCACCTGTATGTCAACATAAAATCGACGTCTTACGGACTTACATACAGAACAAAAAGTTGCCTATCAAACGTCCGCGGCGTGGTTTTACTGAAGTGCCAGATTGGGTTTTATTTTCTCTAGACGCATCTTTGAATGTCGAGGTACACTATAGTACTGGGCCCAAGGGCCGTTTTGTGACTTGCCTGAAGAATATATGACCTTCCTTCCCTTGTCGTCCGGATTCGGCATCTATCTACATCAATTTTTAGTTAGATCACGGACCGCCTTGCGTCGGACTTAAGTGCGCTGTGTCACCCGACACTGAGAGCTTGCGCCTCGGAAGTAAACGTGCAGACATGTGTCACGGGCAGCAGTCGGGGTCCCGTGACAACGTTCGCCAAATTTACCGGGTACGTTCGCACTGACTCACGACAACTCAATTAACCGGCAAGTTGGCAGCTGTATTGACACTACGGCTCAGTCCTTTTCGCTACGCGATAAGGATTCACTCGTAGTTTCTTTTTCTTTGCGCTGAGCAGGCCTTAGACTAAACATCCCTGAATTCGCTTCAAATGACGTCTCACGTTGAGCTCTTGTCAAATGGTTTACGACAGCTAGAACTCCAGCAGTCCGAAACGAATCTCGGGTCAATTAACCATGACGGCGGGGACCCGCAATCTAAGAATGACCCTGCTCCAGATAACGAGTCTCTTTTGGCATCTTCATCAGCCAATCCCTCACCTCCCAGTCCTCCTCAAGTCCGAGAAGGTTATGGCTTTCGACGGGTTTCAGGTACTTCGACGCCTCTCACCACGGTGCCCACTCGCGCTATAGAGGGAAACCGCGCTCTTCCTGACCCTAATGGTCTTGGATGGCCTGGTACGTCTCAATGATACTTGAATGGCATCCCAATGATACTCATTCTTATGACAGCAAAATCCACCGTGTCTCGTTTGAACGAAACCACGCCAGACCGCGCTGCGCGTGAGAAAATGATGGTCTCTGCAGTGCGGACTATTCTTGAATGTATTGGAGAAGACCCCAACCGGGAAGGCTTGTTGAAGACGCCGGAGAGGTTCGCTCAGGCTATGATGTGGATGACTCGGGGATACGAAGAGCGACTAGCAGGTGAAACACGGCTTATCTCTGATCTAATCCCGGCGTACTCATTATCTCATTTCCGCCTTACTAGATGTAATCAACGATGCGGTGTTCGCAGAGGATCACGATGAGATGGTTCTAGTCCGTGAAATCGATATTTCCAGCCTTTGTGAACATCACTTGGTTCCTTTTACAGGAAAAGTATGTGGCCCTCCGATATCACGCGTGCCACTGACATTCATAAATCATGCTCGGAATTTTCCATAGGTCGCTATCGCGTATATCCCAAATCAGCTAGTCCTTGGACTTTCCAAGCTTGCGCGCATTGCCGAAACTTTCAGTCGTCGTCTGCAGGTTCAAGAGCGATTAACTAAACAGATTGCTATCGCCGTTCAGGAGGCAATTAAGCCCCGCGGAGTCGCAGTCGTTATGGAAGCAACGTAAGCGTTTACGACGCCTGACATTTCTGTGCTTACTGTTTCGGTTCTACCTAGCCATATGTGCATGACCATGCGCGGTGTACAGAAACCAGGTTCCATTACTGTCACTTCCTGCATGCTGGGCTGTTTCCGAACTCAACAAAAGACTCGGGAGGAATTCCTTACTTTGATTAAAAGATGACCACCGCTATTGGCCACCTACCGCGATTCAACTCGGGATATTATCGATTCAACTCGTAGTCACTCATTCACCACAGTTACATACCATATAATAATTCATGACTTGTGTAGAGTGGAGCCTCATCAGTCAGATTCATTTGTGCACAATGTACTAATGTAACGATATATACTGCAGAACTCAAATAGCAGGGGCAAACTGGAATCAAACTAACGTGTGGATCGAGACTTGTCCCCAGCCTGTGGATCTATAGGCAAGGTCCTTTTGGCTAAACCATGAGTCTGCAGGGCATGGGGATTGTATCGATTACGATTGATCCGTGGCCGCTTCTGAGGCTGTAACGAGAGTTCTCCTGCAGCAGAGATGGTGGCCTCGCCGACATCTTTATCGCGATCTTCGTTAGAGTGAGTCATGCATACGTTGAGTCTATGATAGCATACCTGCTAGAGTGCGTTTTCTGTTATCGCGGTCATCGTCCTTATGCGGAGCTTCAGAGCGATACGGTGCTTGAGGGGCCGTGCGGGGAGGCTCTTTGTCGCCAATGCGCGAACGTAAACTTGGAGCTACGTCCTGGCTCAGCCCGCCACTAGTGGAGGCCGGGAACGTATGTGAACCATGATCACGCGGACCCTTCCAGTCCCCACCACTTCGGCTAGGAGTAATATCAGGTTTGGTTCTGGACGCATCCCCAGATGCCATCGCCCGTGGTGCAGAAGGTGTACTAGGAGGTAAATTTCTAGGACCCTCTGGCAATCGCTTCTCGCCAGGCTAAGGCCATACCGTGAGCCACATGATGATGGAAAGTACGAAAGAGACGTACCCGTTCAGATAGAGGGTGGCGTGGTTCAGCCTCAGGTGCTTCTCGTTCTCGACGCCGGTCGGATTCCCGAGGTCGATCGTGACTCTCCTTCTCTGACCTGCGAGTGCGATCTTCACGATGTCCCTCCTTACGGGAGCTCCTCTTGGTGTTACGGTCAGCCTGTCAAACGTTAAGCACTCTCATGACAGTGAATAGTGTAAGATTAGTACCTCGTCATCAATAGGACGTCTTCTCTTGCCGAGTGCATCATCGCCAACTTGTGCCCTGCTACTATGCCTTGTGGGATCGGGACGAGTGGGTAAGTTACGAGTGTCCAGGGTAGCAGAAGCTGCGGTAGAAGGAGGACCACGACCGGAAACCTCGCGATCTTTCCTCGAATCCCTGTCACGATCCTTCTCATCTCGGCGGTGACGGTCGCGATCACGGTCGCGATCCCTATCACGTTCTCTGTCTCGGTCACGACGATCGCGATCTTTGTCTTTATCCCTCTCCCTGTCTCTTTCCCTGTCCCGATCCCGCTCCTTCTCCCTGTCTCTGTCGCGCTCCCTTTCACCATGTCTGTCCCGCCGAGAGTCTCTATCTCTTTCACTCTCTCTGTCTCGATCACTGTCTCGCGTAGATGTTCGCTCTCGGGTGCCTCTATCACTTCGGGGGTGCGTGGCAGCGTCTTTACGCCCCGTAGGTGCACGAGGCTCCACCCGAGCCTCACGGTCAGATGGCCTATCATCAGGACGATCACCATCGCCACTTCCACGGTCAGAACGTCGGCCACTGGCGCGGCTCTCCATGCTGTGAGTTCTTGTACCAGGACGAGGTGGAGGAGAAGGAGTGCGGCGACGAGAAATTGGGGATGGGGCACCAGAGCCAGGCTGAGATCGCTTATCATCGGCCCGATCTGGTGGGCGATTGCCAATACTCTGTTTGGCAGTCTCGCGCAGTTCTTGCGCCGAGATCGTCTGGCTTGGAGCAGATGGTGGTGGCATAGCCTCGCTTGGGGACGGTTGTGTCTGCTTCTCGTCAGTTCTAGGGCGTGGTGAGTGTGGGGGTTCCCACGCATTTGGGGTAGAACTCGACGGCGATGGTCGCTGGGCTTTGGGTGCATCTTTAGGATTAGCGGTCGGAGTAGACGGAAGAGCATTTTGGGAGGAACCTGGGTGGAGACGAGGGGTAGGGCGAAGAATGTGTTCGAGGATTGGGGCTTGCGTTGCTTTCAGTTCCTTCGGAGGTGCGTCGACATCCATCGCGTCAAACTTTGCAACACCCTTGGCATCACCATCAGGAGCTGGTGATTCGCTACCCTTCTCAGGTCGTACTCGTCTCACTTTCTCTGGCCGTGGAATGCTACACAGGCGATGAGTAACTGGTACAATAACATGGAAACCTGTACATGCCTGTCAATGGCTAACCTGGTAGACGTTGCTGGTGTGGAGGGTCGATCAACGACTGTTTGTGGGGCCGTTCCATTGACACGAAGGAGAGGAACCGGAGTGCTAACTCGATCTGCCGCAGGCGTTGCAGCACCGTTAGGAGGAGCCGGTGTACGAGCGTGCCTCTCAGGAAGAATACCTAGTGAATTTGTTGGCTTCGGCGACATAGGGTCTCCATTAGACTATGTAGACAGAACGTTAAAAAAGGTCCTTCTCTGCAACAGGTGAATGCTACCTTGCTTGCAATTGGCTTTGGCACTGCCCAGAACGGCTCTCGCTTTTTCAGACTCGCGGAATAACTGTTAATCATGAGTATTGTTCCAGACACCTGGAGTAACAGGCTTACGCTCGGCCCAGAATCTTGAGATCACCGCGTTCTTCCTTCTCCAGGAACTTTTCCATTACGGTGTCGATGGCAGGTCCAGCGTCGCCCACTGCAGCAAGAGGGAAAACGGGAAGGATCTCTTTTAACACGATGATAGCGTTGTAGACGTGCATGAATTCGGTTGTCTCGATACAGCTCAAAAGACTCTGTTTAAAAGCATGGATGTTAGCTTGATCACCAGAAGACTGCTAAAACCATACCCGTCCCAGTTTTCGATGCCATTTACGGAGAATCTGCTTGAACCCGGTCCACGACAGAAGGTCATCTGGAACGATACTTGCATGGTCTTTACTTGACCATCTATGCTGGAAACCCGGAAGCAGAATAGTCTTTCCGCCAACTTTCGTGCGATTCTCGATCAAAAAGAGCTGCTCATCTTGAGCCCACTTCCAGAGATCCGTCAATATCCCCAGTAAAAAGCGCCCTGGAGACCACAGTTACAGATAGCCATGATCGCAAGATGTAGACGACTCACCATAGTTCTTGGCTTCGTATTCGCTGCAGGAAAAGACAACCGCCTTCACATGGTCCCCGAGTAGCTAACAACACTCCTGAACATGCGGTAGATTACAGAGCAAAAGGGACATACCTTGTCATATACCACCAGAGTAGGGAACCCTGGAGTCCCTTGTGTGTGCATGACTTTGATAAATTGTGCACAAAAGTCTGAATCCATAGGTGATAGGAGGCATCGCGGTTGAATGCAATGCTCGATGATTGCAGAAGCCAGGACCGAAGAGCGATGTTCGGCTAGAATGATGTCAGAAATTAAGATAGATGTGACTGAAGGAGTCTTACTGTGGGCGAACCAATGATGCTTCTCTCGGGCAAGTCGTTTCATCGTGAACACTCTAGAGGCAGCTTGTTCTTTAAACTCTTGAGCAAGCGTGTTCACAAAAGCATTGTATCTGTCTCGTTTAGCCCGATGGGAGCCCGCTGACAACCTTTTCGTTCTGTCAGCAGAACGGTCAGCTGCTATGTACTTGGAGTCCTCTTGACGGCTCAGTGTCCGTAAAGCAGCGCATTCCTCGTCATATCGGGTTGATGGAGGCGCCAGATCATACATGGAAAGTTGCCAGAAAGTTAAGTAAAAACCGGGCCTGTAAAGTCTTGAATACCACAGGTACCTCGCTAGAAGCATAACTTACCCAATCACATCGAGAGCACTGTTCTTGGCAATCTGCTTAACATCGTCGAAAAGAGCTTCTAGATCCGGTATCCATGGGCTCTGCAAAGATAAGCTTGTAAACGTTATTCGCTTATTTCATTTCAAGTGTGGCTTACCTCAGACGGAGCTGAAGTTGCTGTAGTCACTTCGACATCCATCACTGCATCTTCTGCCACACTATCAGCTGACGACTTCTGGTCACCAGTGTCTCGTGGAGTACTGGCTCCATTGACTCCCGTAGGTGAATCCACCCTAGGGGTAGCGGCGGAAGGCTCGCGCTTTGCCGCAGAAAGACGTGCTTTCAGTCTCCTTTCCGCTTCCTCATTAGCAAGTCGTTCCTTCTCCTGGGCAGCACTCTACAACATTACTCAGTTGTTGCGTATGCTAAAAGTGATTGTATGTCTCACCAGTATCGTAGCATTCAGCATAGGTCGTATGATTTGCATGCAGATAGGAGGCGCTATCCCATACAACTCTCCAAGATCTGCAAGGCTAGGCAGGATCCGTGTTGCATAGTCCTTGGGCAAGATCACAGCTGGCGAGGTAAGCAGATCCAAATATTGCAGCAGGACACCGTGAGTCTAGAGCAATGATGAGAGCACGTACAGCATATGATGCGATGCGACTTACAGTATCAAACAAACTGGCAAGGGACTTCAAGTGGGCATCAGGGGCTTTGAAAACACAGGACTGTCTCTGCTGTGCCACTTGGATAAGGAGAGGTAGTGCTAGATTCGTCTCTAACATGGTCTTCCCGAGCCGTTGTGGGCCTTTGAGGACAGCGTCACCTGGATCAAGACGAGCGCCACGAGTCGTTGAGGCAACGGCTTCAATTCTCAGAGCAGGTCCTCCAGCCATCGCAGCGATTTGCGAATCCGAAAGGCTCGGAAGAGGTTCAATGCCTGCCATCTTCCAAATCAGCTCCCGCAGTACGACAATCTCTGTCGTCTGGCCATTGTACAACTGGTGAACCACGTATTTCAACAAAGGCGACAGGTCAGCACTGTACCGCCGGAAAAGCATGCCAGTAAAGGACGCCAGACCTAAAACGAATGCTAAGGACGGCAAAATCAAAGGAGCAAAACAGAACAAACTTTGAAGCCAGTCGGAAGTGTTGACACCATCATCCTTGACACGGTTCTTATTGGGATTTGATAGAGCCTCAAGGATGACATACACGAGCACATCGAATCCCATATTGGTGACATATCGCAATGCTTGGATAACGACATTGGCAAGATTGTCGTATGCCATGATCTGGTTGACGGCGTTCATGAAGAAGATACAAGGATTCGAATGAGCCAGTTTCGCCACTGTTCCAGATAGCGTCTCGATTGTGTTATGTGAAAGACGTCGCAAGATGCCTTTGCTTTCACGGTCAGCTTGCACTTGTCGGATGCGAAGTTCAGGATGAGATATGTAGCCGGATTTCCATTCTCCGTATAGTCTCCATCTCGCAGTCGTCTCGTACTGTCGAATGACGTTCCAAATGTCAACAGTACAGACTGCATTGCCTCGAATGAGAGGGAGCGCAGGAAGAAAATACAGCCGCAGAAGCTTGAACCAAAACTGTCGAACGGGATTATTCACGTCGGGTTCGCCTGACGGCTTTCTGGAAATTGGATCCAAGGGAATCTATGATTGATCGAGTTAAGACCAGTTAGACGAGCAAACAAATGACTTGCAGTGGATAACAGCTGTGAGCGCCCCAACCTCGTAATCTTCGTGACAAACAAGGCGTCACGCGATACGTGCAGCCCAATGAAACTCATCAAAGGCTCAATCACATTCACCATGTCGTCGAAGGAAGTGCAAAGTGGGATGCGTTGGGTCCAGTCAGGGAAGAAAAATACGAAATCGACTGACGCTGTGCTGGGAGGAGTGGGAGCTATTAATGATAGCTGGTATTTACGCACTGGAACTGCCAGTGTTCCAGTAGCGCTGAACCGTGTGCGAGGTTGTGTAAAACTCGGATTGCGTTCTTTGAGGACGAATGTTGCGTCATACAGAGGAGCAATAGAATACTTCAGAGCCCTCAAAATTAGATCGGCCAACTCGGGGTGAGCGTCAACAAGCCAAGGAATCCTCGTCAGAATAGCGATCGCCGGGCGCAAAGCTCCTACAGAGAGAAGACCGTTGACCAGCCCAGCGATTTGGTTAGGAGGTTTGGACTCGATGGCGCTCTTCTTAACTTCCGTAGGTTCTACACGAGGTTGCGAACTTGAGCTAGAAGACTCCAAAGGAGCTGCCATGGCAAGCTGGCTAATCTTGGCTTCAGAAATGCGCTGTTGAACCTGGGCAAGATAATCCTTATGATATGTCTCAACGTCCGCATCCCTTGGAGTAAGCTGTAGTGACATTGTCAGGATATCAACGGGCATTCGACATAGACATGTCCTTACATGGGGGTAAAGATCTTCTACGGTAATAAAACCCTCCCTGATCAAGATGGCAGCAGTTAAATAGAGGTTCCTCAGGGGTGATTCATGGGTCTCTGATGACTGTACGAAGAGTAAATTGCAAGCACCAATTCATTTCGAAAAAACTGACCTGATAATGAGAGAATTTGAAACCAAGCACCTGTGCTAGCACTCGAGACTCTGTGCCGCTATCATTTTCTAGAGGTGGTGTCGACTGATCGCCAGCATTTGCTTCGGTGACTTGCAAAACTTCATCCAGGCTCTTATCCCCGGTAATGGGATCGACTGCCATGTGGCTAGCAGTGGACATTGTAGGACGCCTATACAATCCAGTCCATGGAGAAAATGAGAGCAACGCCAAGAAAAACGTGTAGTGAGTGGCCACGTTGACCGATAATACATCTAAGATAATGTCCAAGGCGCGATTTGGGTCGAGGTCGAAATAACCAATAAGGCTTATAACCTTTTCCCAAACTTGGCGTGCGCGGTCTTCGATAGTGGCATAGCTTTCTACCGGCCTAGCATCAGCATGTGAGTGTGCAGGACCCAAGGAACTCGTGAGCTCCACCGAAAGCTTGCTGTAGCCTTCAGACTGTTCACGTAGAAGGTTGAACTTGTTCTGCTTATAGCTACGTGCACGAAAATTAGATGATATTATGATGCAATATTTACATGTGACTCACAAAAGTCCAGTGCGAGTGCGTATTTCCTTCTTGTCAAATGACATTCTATCCGAAACTAGACCAGCACTGGCAAGAAGAGTCAAGTCAAGGCGCTCTCGACATACGGCGAGATCAACAATGCCAGTGAACTGTTTGTTGATAAATTCAGGATGCTGTAGGATTGTATACTGGTACTTACCAGAAGTCTTTTGACGAGCTCGCTTAACGTTTCCTTGTCTTGTTCGACGAAATGCCTCAGTTGAGCTGCACTTTCTGCAACATCTGTGGTGTCTTTATTCGGGGTGTCCTTTACTTGTTGGCCTCCAGAAGCTTGCTCAGAGTTCACTAAAGTAGACTTCGCGTCTGACAAGAACTCGTCCAGTTGAGCATCTGTAGACCACAAAACATCCACAAGAATCTCTCCAAACACAATACTCTGCACGGGTGGACCCGCACGCGCAGAGGAGGAGGACGGAAGTGCAAGGAGGACAGACTGGATAAAGGCTACGAGAGCCTGCGCATTTAAGGGACTCTGCTTGGGCTGCCAGGTTGTGAGGACAGACAAAAGAAGGGCATGGTAGACGGTCGTGAGAGCCTCTGCGCAAATAGGGTCGGAAGGATTCGAGTGAGGTGAAATGAGGAAATTTCGACTTGCGAATCAAGGGCGTCAGGTTGAGCGCCACAAAAAAATAAGCAAACAGCTACGCACAGTTCGGACTCTCCCTCTTTGCTCCAATTAGCGATCCAGTTTTCCACCTTTGTAACAACATCCATGGCCCAGCGTATCGAACTGGGTATGGAAGGAACAACGCGGTATGAGACTTCCTTTCAGACTTGTACAAGAGCCATAATAGTATTGTTGAAGGTTGTTGTGGTCTATTGGTCAACACCTTTGGGATCAAACAATCCAATTCACTGAAAGCCCTAGTACTATTTTGTCATCTAAAGCGAATATCGTAGTTATGCATGCCATCTTCCGTTTCATTTCCGGTTACATAGTAACGCATATCTTGAGCTCGGACTTTGTTTCGTCCGTCTCAAGTGTTTCTCGCATGCCAGGCGCAGACTTGAAACACACTTAGACTGCATGATCAAATGGATGCCAAAAAGGTCGATCTAAGCAGCTCTGTGCTCCATCTTTACAATATGCCACCCCCGCCTTCCGCGATATGACGCACCCACCTTTCCCGGTATCGCAGGTTTGCGATCAATCTACAACCCAATCTGCGTCGTCATCATGACATACGAAACAGCTCCCAAAAATGTCGGTCTTCAGATCTACACAACGTTTGTTCGACCTGTTCATGCTCGTATTTAGTTCAGTTTTGTGGATTACATCGAAAAAGAGATCATACCGTAACCACTGAACCTGACCATATCAAGCATATGCAGGTTCATCTGGAGGCAAGCACGAGCTTACATTTCTTCTGTGACCGTACTTATACGAAATTGAATACCACAGCAAAGCTTGATTGTGATCCCTATTCCCGCGGCGGGCGATACCATGAAAGGGCGAAATGCACCTGAAACTAATTTGAAGATGGCGCCATCATCGACGTCACTTATCAGCGTGGCTTTTGGAACAGCGGGAACAGAGCCGAAGTTGAATCGTAATCGCAGTGCTCTCAAATAATTCGACTGTGCATTGACACGGAAACTCGACTGATAAAATCTATGCATCCCATCAAATGAAACTACATGGAGTTCACTTACTTCAATGACGAAAACTTTCCCTATCCTTTGGATTCTCTGTGAAATAAGCTCAACAGCAAGGTAGACTTGTCAAGATGTTGTATAGCTTCTCCAACGTGCTTGACGCCCCCTCAAGTTCCCATGGTACGCGTTGTCGTGCCTAGGGTGTTTGTGGGTGGGCGACGCTCGGCCGGTCGGTCGCCTCTGGTTTTCCTCTGTTTCGCATATGGCCTTGACCGGTAGCTGACTTCTCGTGCTCGGACTGTGTTACAGCTCTGAAAGCATTTTGAAGGATAAGTCACCACTTCATGTTTGTAGCAGCTAGGACCAAACTGGGATTCGGTTCTTCCAGGTGCACAAGATCAGCAGCAGCAGCAATCAGGCGTGTTTTTCATTACGATGCATGGTGTACGGCAATCCAGGCCCCCTGAAGCCTAAACACGTGGTACGGTGTGTTCCGATGTCAAGCCATGGGGACCATCATTGACTAGGACTACGCCTTTCTTCCTACATCTTGCGAATAACTTTCCGCGTCGAAAACAACCTTGCAAGAGGATAGCTCCGGTCGCTAAGCAGTGGGGCGCTGTGCCCCAATACAAGTTTTCTGTATATCGTGCATGAAATGATCTCGTAGCATCCGCGGTCCCGAGGCCCCCTGTCGATAAGAACATGGCCGCCGTTACTGATTCCTCCAAAGGTCAATAATCTGTCTTTCATTGTAATAATCAATGGAGGGATGGGAATATTTGAGCGCCGAAGATATGTTGCAACTGGCCACCGGTGACTTCGAGAAAGTGGAAGGTTGGTATTTCAGTAATTCGCGAACTTCTGGAGTATGCATGTTTACGCCTCCTTTGAACCAGAAAGAACGACTGTCTTCTGATCTGGTATGGCTAGCCTGTACCCTCACATCGCCACAGCCGCTAAAAGTTAGCAACCTCATCTGATGGAACGGTAACGAATGCCTGTGCATAGAAGCAACCGTGGATTGCGCATGGCAGCCGCTGCAAAGTTCGCAACATCATTTGATTGAACGGTGACGAGTGGCATCCCAACAAGCGTTATAATCGGATGGGCCTGTCATATGTCGGAGTGGCGTAGCTCCGATAGACTAAACTTTCGCGGACAGAATTTTGATTTCCCAGTAGCATCAGTGGAGTTGACGTTGCAGATGCAGAATTCTCCGTGGTGTACTGGTGAGGTGACGGACATGGACTAGTTGCAACAGTAGACAATGAGAATAAACGGGCATTAGTAGATGCGAGCAGGAGGGTAGCACAGCAGCAAAAGTGGTTTTAGTAGCGATTTCATACCTCCAAAGGATCCTGCAATCAACGACGCAACCAAGGCCCTGTTAGTCACGATGCGTTACAGTTGCCTGTACATCACAAGTGTTACTTACAGAAAATTGGAATGGTACATATCATGTTCTCCATTTTAGTGCCTATAAGTCGGATCTATTTTTACCCGAACAGTGGCCACAGCCAGCCTGGGCCTAGAATCTGGATAACGCAACTATTTAACTTCCCGCTACCCACGCATGCCTGTAGGCTCCGGTTACGGTCTGGATGTGAACAAGTTCACTCATATGGCGACAGGGTTTTAATGCACTGTTAATCGTGACTGTCCGAATCGCCCGCTTTCAATTTGACCACCTGTACCGAGCGACGTGAACCGAGTGGGCGCCGTATATCATGTGACCGTTACCTGCAGTGCCACCCAATGATTGATCACGCCAAGCCCATATTCCCCGGCATGTTGACTCTCGACTCCGAGCTTCACATAACCAGCGTTTACCATGTCACAACTCGTGCCTTGTATTATAATAAGTTACCTGGATCACACCCTAGTCAAATTCCCTATCCCTTAGTCCATGGCAGAACGTAGAGCTACCCATACTCGACAAAACACCAGCGTCTCTGGCAGTCAAATCATCTCTCAGGAATGTAGTACGCGATTCTCACCCAAACCGCTCTCGCCCACAGAACTCGATTCAGTTAATCGTCAGGATCTTGAGACTGGCGAGCCTATCAGACCGAGATTCAAAACAACCTGGGACCGTTTCCTCCGCAGAGGCAAGACGCCTGTCGGCGTGATACAGAGCGTTAAGAAAATATATGGATGTTCATGTGCGTCTCCGCCGCCCTTGCGATGTGGTTAAGTACCTCATGGCTTTCACAGGGCTCAATCTGCTACTCCTCCTGACGCCTGTAGCATGGTGGGCGCATTTTGACGAAAATATGGTCGATTATCATACTGCTGTCTTTTCACGTATGTCGTCTGCCGATTGATTCATCACCAGCGCTCATTTTCTTGTGTAGTTTGTTTCTTGACAATTATACCACACGAATGCTTATTCGACTACTGCGGTGAACAGATGGCTTTGTATTGCGGCAAGGATCTTGGCGACTTGATCACGATCACTTTGAACAAGTAAGACAGTTTCTCTTCCATCATGTTCACAGCCTAAATAATAGCAGTGCAGTCGAGGTGACCCTGGCTATCATACTTCTGCTCAAGTGCGAGTAAGTAATCCGTTAGCTAACATGCAATCATCGGCGTGATGCAAACATACTTTACAAGGCTCAAGCTACTTCAATCGACCATCACCGGTAAGCTCCGAAAACAGTACTTTTATTTCACACTATTGACAAACCACATTATCTTGCAGGTGTGGTCCTATTGCACCTCCTTCTTGTTCCTGGAGCCGCTTTTTTGACAGGCGGTGCTCAAATATGGGAACAGGACCTGCACCCTGCCCACACACAACTCAACCATACCTTGCTTACTGTTGGGTACGTTTTTCTTATCATCTGGAGTTATGAGAACAACTTCTTACATGCACAGGGTGTTGGCCCTGTTGTTGCCGGCTTCATTCTATGCAGCTATAAGTGGTAGTACTTCTAGTGGGATATCGGCCAACGGCGAGCTCTCAGACCTTGGTAGTAGCACCCAAACCGACTTCTTGACCATGAGCAGAGGGCTTGCAGTGTTACTCCTTCTTATGTAGGCTCCTTTCCTTCTCTTGCATCAGATTTGTGACAAAGCCTGCTGTCAGATACATCTGTTCGCGGATTTTCTATCACAACCCTCCTGGTGCTGGAAACAACTCGTTGACCCATTCTTTGACACCCGCCCAGCTCAAAGCTTATGAAGCAAAACTACAAGAAGAGGAGCCTGACGTTAACCAATGGGTCTGCATCGTCGCTCTGATTATTAACATCGCGGTTGTGGCTGTGACCTCGGAGTGGGTAAGTGTCGTCGAACGACTAGGTCTACATTTATTGACTTTCAGCAGTTGGTGGACAGCATCGAGCCCGTGAGGCATGTTTCCAACATCACGGAGGAGTGGTTCGGCTTGGTCCTCATTCCCTTCGTTTCCTTCTCAGCGGATGGTGCTGTTGCGGCAGGCTACTTTTTGCAGAAGGCTTCTCGCCGAGTATGGTCTAAGACCAAGGATCCTGAACCGCCCAATACTCTGGCTAAAGCTGAAGCCATTGACTTGAGCATTCAGTTTGTCTTGCTCTGGATGCCGGTCCTGACTCTGCTCGGCTGGTGCACCGGAAAGCCTTTCAACTTGCTATTTGGTGCGTTACTCACGAGTATGATGCTATTTCCACTAAGCTGAAGAGCCTGTCAGATTTCTTTGAAGTTGCACTACTCCTAGGTGCCTGCTTCCTTGTCAATTTCGTGACTGCCGACAGTAAAACAAACTGGGCAGAGGGATTTATCTTATTGTCATTTTATGCTATGATGGTGAGTTTCTCTTCACTCAAAGCAGCAGAAGCTCAATCTAGTCAACTGTGTTTAGGTGCTTTGTACTTGGTACTACACGGGAGAATCTGATGTAAGCAGCTTGCTACTCTGTCCGGGACAGCCTACCACAGATGCTTGAAATCCATGTTTCAAATCTATACCTACATTCTTCGCTCATACATTGTCTTATGAAAATCACGCCCTACATGTCATTGTAAAACTAGTATATATTTGTTGCTCGTGTCCGAGTGTCAACTGTCTTTACGATACATACGATTGCTGCGTAGATGAATAGCCTCCCTTGAACTATGAACGAAAGTCGTTCAGAAGGTCGCCAGAAACTCGTCTACCCAAAGCTTCCACCGCTCGTTGGATAATCGCAGTTACATCGCTCCGCGCCACGTCCATATGTCGTTTGTGTGGTGTGCGGCCAACGCGGCCGCCCGGATAAAGCTCATTGCTAAGCTTCGAATTCGTACCATCTTCCCCGATCAGTGGCACGTACGAGCGCGCACTCAATGCAGCTGTTATTTCTTCAACCGGTATTGGAACGCCAAACGCCACGCCAAGTCTGACACCTAATCTTGGAAAGTACTTGTGGGGGAACGAGCGGTGTTCGGGCATCAATTTGTCGAAACCTAACATCACGTTAGAGAAGACGGCGCACCCATGGTTCCAGATACCATACCAGTGAGCCACATCGGTATGATGAGAGGGGGAACTGCAGTTTCCATCAGGATTCGGCCACTAAGCGTTTCAAGTATGACGACTGGATGTTCAAAGGGTGAAAAAGAGTGACTTACACTCCCCATTTGAACCGCGGCAAGCGAGCGACACCGTTTGTCCGCGGATAGTCGGGTGGTTGGTTGACTTTTCCCTCTCCAAAAAGATGCACCTGAGATCTGTTAATGCGGGCACAGAAGAAGTCAGGTTGCCTGGCACCCACCCAATGCCCTTCATTAAGTCGTTTGATGGCGATATCTACGGAAGGTTGGAAAATTCCTTTTCCGCGAAATGTCTCCAACACCTGACCCTTACGAAAGAAAGCGGAGAACAGACTTCCTGGCCGAAGCTTACATTCAGTCGCCTACATTCTGACTATCTCCGTACAACATACGGGTTGGTGAACATTATCTCCGATGCGCCAAGCGACCACCGTGTTGTATTTGAGTTCAAGTAGAGTTCTATTGGGAGCGTTCCCCACGCAAGTGGATCGTCTAGTCTGTGGCAGTCCAGGCTCAACTCTCAGTATGGACGTTCGCGTGAGAAGCTCGAAAGACGGACGTGGAAATATGATTCGCAACTAAACGTGTATGAGTGGGCGTTGACCGAGACGAATTACGGGACATACCTGTTACTACGCCCTGTCCATGTCGCCGCCTCTCGTCGTTCCGTAGAGCATCCAGAAGAATATGGAGGTTACTAACGGTGATGGAGCAAAGCCCTGAGTTAAGAAATGCTTTGCAAAGAAGGCCCGTCGCTGTGATTGTGGCCGTTGACAACAGCTCGGCCATGTCACACACTGAGAACAACCTGAAGCACTTCTTATTGATCCCAAATTTATCATGGTGACCAAATATGCCGGCATCATAGCGATTTGTACGGTCCCTTTGATGACTAAGCATTATATTCCCTGAGCAACTTTAGTCGATCGAAGCCTTTAACAAGTTTCTGGTTGTCATCCCCTTCACCCGTCTTCTATTATTTCCCTCCCGCTCTCTTCCACGACGCGTGACGCTCGCGCAGCCCCTGCTGGTGCTCAGCGCAGCTCTCCAGCCTTCTATTAAATATTAGGGCCATGTCATCCATGTTTCTCGTCACCTGTCTCTCCGCTATTATCCTGCTATGTCTATTTTCACCTGTGGTCAGAAGGTCTATCATGGCTGGTGACGACCTCCTTGATGCCCACGAGTCAGGTCTAGCTCTCGTCGCGTCCCGTAAGTTCTGTTCTTGAGTTTTATCAGCTGCCTTTTCAAATGTTTCCAGGCAATCCATTCAAGGAATCAGGACCTCCAGCGTGCATGGCCAAACTTATCATGTTGAGGCATAAAGTGAATATATTCAGTTTATCTTCTCTTTTCGCCAACTCACCTTTGCAAAAAAGATTCAGACGGGTACACGCAAACGTAGATCCCCGACGCTCTCACGCCAATCACGAAATATCGCACTCATCCAACCTACTCGCCCGCGCGCGTCCTGGGTTCGTTTTGGAAGAAATTTTGGACATCAATATCACTAAATTACAAGCATCTTCTATCATTTGACACTTCTAATGTCTGGGCCGAGTCTCGTAGAGCCTTATCGCCCGTTATTTATATCTCCGCGATACCCATCTTAGATATCTACCTTGTTCATCTTCTTCTGGGTGTACATGCCTCCCTTCGCCTTCCATCCACACTTTTGCTTTGTGAACATACGTGTTCTTGGTTTGGGTTTTACTTTGCAGTGATGTTATTACAGGTGAAAAATAAATGTACAGAATAGACCTTTGGCGGAACAATAATGGTGAAGGCATAGGATTGAACATGAATCAAGATGCTGAAGCCAGATACTACGCAAATCGATTACTCCTATCGGACACACTGGAGAGCATACTTCGCCCCTTCTCCAGTTTGCGAGGAACAGGTGCGCTTGAGACAGAATTGCTTCCGCTGGCCGCCTGGGTTGTTCTCAAGGAACCGCCGCCCGTCTTGACTTTGGCCTTGGCGTGTCCCGTAATGGCTGCACCGACAACAGACCGACCAGTCCCCTGGTTGCCGCAGCCTTGACCTCTTGCCCATGAACGTAACTTTGTTTTCTCTTGGTCATTCTCCAATATCCGGTTTAAGCGCTATGAAAAGGAGATTATCAGATTACAATGAATTTCAATTTCATCGAGTGCAGAACAGACCTCCAGACCAAAGTCTGTGTGGGACAGTGCAGGTCGCTTTGCAAGTGCATTGCTGGAGCGCTCTACCATCACTTTGACAGGAACATGGTGATCGATCTCCTCGTCCGCCCCGTCGATCCATGATATGTCCTCCGGATCCATAGATTCAGAAGTCTACCCAAGATCAGTGATAGCAAAGGTAGAAAATGCGCTGTGCGGCTTACCTCTCTATTCCTTGCGGCTTCCCTTAGCTCAGCATTCAGATCTTCGGTCGTTACCACTTTCCCCGTCTCCTCATCTTCATCTTCGCTAACCATTCGCGGATCTGCTTGCAAATGAATGAACTCAAGGTCGTCATCAATCAACTCATGCTGATATGCATCATAGAATGCTTTTGTTTCTTGATTTCGACCTATGGAGGGAGACGTCGGCTTCAAAATCGCAGTTTTAACGATTGTACCACTTGCCTAGATCTTCGAGAGTATCACCATCAATCTTGCGCTTCTTGTTCATACCCCGTCGTATTCGCCTGTTATTCTCGTCCTCCCCGTCATCGTCGCTATCCTCTTCGAAACCGATACCACGGTCGCGACGCTTCATTCTAAATTTACCTTCAATAGCATCCTGGTGAAGCTTCTCCAATTTCTTGTCATCTTCGTCCTCGTGCTCTCTATGTATAATTCAGCTGGCTGTCTCAATAATTCTACCTTGAATGCGCACCTGAACTTCTGCTGGACCAAATCGGCCGCTTCTGTCTCGGCATTCATGACCGCATCATCGACAAGACCCTCCACAAATTTCTCGTCATCATCATCATCATCCTCTGCCTCCTCGTCGTCTTTATGGATAGGCCCGAAGCCAATCAACTCGTCTTCGTCTGATTCCTCGGCCTCCGCAGCAACAAATTCAGACTTCTCCAGCTTTCGTTTGGGCGCATTGGAATTTGGACGCCCTCCCAAGACATCAAACGCGTTTCTTTTGGGCAGCTGAGAGATTAGTAGAGGGGGTAGAAGGGAGCCGTCGTCTTGCATGGCGGTTTTCCTCTCCAATGGCGAGCTACTGCGCCGCCTCAGTCGGTAAAGAGGTTGTACATCTGGTGATTCTTGCCTTGCCTTGAAGGACAATGTTTGGAGTGGAGCACGCTCACTCGACGACGGAATCAGTTCACCCATCAACGTTTGAGATGCCAGAAGTGGTGACATCTGCAAGGACTTGACATGATATTGTTCGGCATTAGGCCCCGATGTCTGAGTCAAGAACCTAAGGGCAAACAAAATTTCCAGGAATGAGTTAGATGCCACTCTGATAGACTCACCCGTTCTCTCGGATGTACCATCCAGGGTTATTATCCTGCTTCTGATCGCCGTTTGCGATTTCTATAACATACTCCTGTTCTTTTTCAAAAATATTGTCAGCCTTCCTGCGCAGGGTACTGCTGACTTCTAGTGCGGGCTCCAGTCCAACATCAAGCGACAAAGCGAGCTCATTGCAGTTCCCCTCCTTGAAGCTGGGCCCCTCATCCTGTAATAACCACCACGCATCATTTTCCAGACTGACTTACAACGAAGAAGATCGCAAACCTTTTCATCTGAGAAAAATTGCGAAAAACCTCCTGCGTTTGCGAGAGGATCCCGAGGTACAAAGGATGCAGAACTGCTCTTGCCGAGGGTTTCAGAAAAGGAAGGTAGTAGTGTGCGGGGTTCGAAACTCTTAACCATGTTCTCCTCGTCCTCAATGTCGGAAAACAATTCTCCTGGTAGGGATGTCGGATGTTTTGACGTAGATTGGAGGAGTCTGGTGGTAAACGGGGACTTTGAGCTTGGGGAACCCGATAACGAGTCATCTTGAGCAATCTCCTTCAATGGCGAACGCTGTAAATCTTGTTCGGGTGAATCAGAGGGACCACCGAAACCTCCCAACGATGTCGAGGACGATGATCTCAGGTGAACAGCATCATCGACGTCAACAAGGGACCCCGGTATACTACCTAAGGTGGGTCTCGCGAATGAAGGCGAGTGTCGAACGACAGCTTTATTTTCTTTATCCTCGCTTCTGTCATACATCAACGTTTGACTGTTCTCTTTGTCATTCTCGTCCTCTGTTTGGTCTGATTCCGAGTTACGTATCACTATGGCGTCGGAGGTCAAGTCTTGGATCGAGGAATCTGGCACAAGAATTCTAGGAGCATCATCCTCGTCGTCGGAAGCCACCATTAGAGGACGACGAATACCGCGCCTGTGCACGTGGCGCTCCTCATCTTCAACGTCCGTCTGTTGGTTTGTATCATCATCGACATCGAGACCTGGTTGGTTCTCCTGGTCATTGTCGCCCTCGCCATCAGTATCCATGGGTTCTGGAGTAGCAGAACCCCGCTCTTCAGGAGCATAATCCGCATCGTCCTCGTCTGTGTCGTCTACTTCCATGTCGCCAAGAGTAGAGTCATCGCGCTCTGCCACTTGAAGCCCCTTCTGCACATATACATCAAGCCTGTCTCTGAATGATGCGTTCTCCCCAGCTTCTACAGGCTCTTCTAATATCCTGCCTCCTCTTTGTTTCCAGTCCTCTTCTCGCTGCTGAATTGTCGCAAGCTTGTTGGCTTCAGCTTTCTGTATGAGCGCTTTGTTTAATTGCTGTGTGGTGAGTGGGATCTTTTTGTCCCTGCCCCTTCCCTTCCGATCGAATGACGACATCGCGGAGTCCCTGAGGTATTCGGACATGTTGGCTTGTGCAAAAGGTTTTGCGCGAGAGCCTGACGGTCCTGGCATGGATTTCCGGCTCAACGCAAGCTGCCTCGCCTTCCCCTTCGATGGAGTGATATGTTGCAACTTGTCGGCTTTGCGTTTCGCCGCCTCTTCCTGAGCTGTCACATGCATGCTGTTATCAACAATCTCTAAATCATCGTCACTATCTCCGGCCCTAGATGACCGCCTAGCTGCGTCTTGAAGAGCTCGTTGCTTTAACTCCGCGAGAGCACGTTTGTCGTCAGCTTCCTTGCGTTTGGCTTGCTCTTGCCTCAGTAGGTCGGTAAGATTCGGCATCTCTTCGTCAGTGCTATCAGATGCCATTGACGGTGGCTGGGAAGTTACACGCCGTGGCATATTTCTGGGAGGAGTTTGTGCACGGGGATGAACAATAGTAGAAGATCCAAGTAAGCGTGAAGGTACGCCGAATGAAGATTCGCCTTGCGCGAATTTTTTTCGTGCTTCAGCAGCGGGTAGTGCGGAAGGCGAGGAAAAAATAGATATTGGATCTGAGGGCAGCTCAGGCTGCTTTTGCTCCTTACGCAAGGCTTCATCCCTTGGCCAAAGTCAGCAGCATTCTTTTGGACAAAGACCTGGTGTCACCCACTTGACCAGCTCAAAAAGTCGATGTTTGGTGTACTTTGATTGCTCAGTACGCACCACCTGGACATTCTTGCTCGCAGTAATCCGCGAACTTTCCAAAACAGTTTCGCGCAGGTCCTTTTTAGTCGGAGCCTATGCGTCGTATGAGTGAGAGATGGAATAGGTGCGAGAGAGATCAGACTACCTTGATTTTGAGGCGTGCCGATTCGTCCTTCCGCCTGGATTTGCTACCCTTCTTTGATGTGGTACTCGTAGAGGCGGATTCATCCTCAAAACGAAGCGGAGGGACATCCCGAGCAGGTGCCTTCCCCTTGCCTTTATTAGCCTTGGGCCTCGTTAAAGGCATTTCCAATTCTGATGTCGAAGGTGTGGGAGGAGATCGCAGCAGAGGAGTGTTAATTGGATGGTGAACAGGCGATACCGAGGAAGAATTTTTGGACTCTTCGCGTTCAGAATCCGAGTCGATACAATTCCTCGAACGTCTGACCTTGCGAGAAATAATCGGTGAATCTTCAAGAAGCTCATCAATTGAGGAGGCAGATGGGTCGCTTGTAGGGGGCAACAGTGTACCATCAGAAAACCCATCAGAATTTTGTGGTACTGGAGAAAGAGGCGTGGCATCCGCATGAATGATTTGTTTGTCTGCAAAGGATTGAGGTTGAAAGGGTGGCGACAATGACGACCGTTCAACAACTCGAGGCTGTGCAAGTGGCTCCTGATCATCGTCGAAGGCTTCATCTAGCGCTTTCAGTTGGGCTCTCCAGCCAAATTGATGTTTAGAAGTGGCATCGACCATGTCATTATCGTTTGTACAAGTCGTTGAAGAGGATTGTGAGCCTTGCAGCGCATCGAGCACCAATTCATGGGTGGACTCGCTTTCCTTACCGCCCAAGGGCTCCGATTCTACACGAGGAGAGCTGCGGTCGGTGAGTGTCACAGAAGAGTCGCGTATTTCAGGCTGGGGGTCCCTACGCCTTCCGTACGTGACTGCAGCGCGTTTTATAAGGTTGACGGGAGATGGATTTGGAGAAATTTGGTCTACGTCCATGGCGGACATGTTGGCGTTTGCAGTCAACGAGCGTGTTGGCCGATGCCGGCTTAAGCCTATTTGTTGCTGTAATCTGAGAACGGCCTCAACACCGTGGCATGCGTGACATGTCACTCTGTGACAAGCGCGTTTTTGGTAATTGATCAACTAATTAAACGCGTCAGGTCGCGTTTCATCGTGTTGTGCCAAATCGATTCTGCATAAGCGCCAATGGTACTATTGAGATTCATGTGATTGCTCCTTCTCTGTACCCTCGCTGCTACATTGTCAAGGGCCGAGCATGTTGGAATCAAATACATTCTGTGAAAGCATTATTTGTGTAGTTACACGCATCGGTGTGAGTGACTAGTATTGAATGGACAAGTGAAGACTGCCGAGTGTGTTGAGTTAGTCTCAATGAATTGGAATGAAATATAGACTAAGTCTATGCGAAAAATGAACCAAATGAATTTGCACATTGTCAAAGGCACAGCATACTTGCTCTTCTAGGAGTAATAGCTGATGAGATAGGGGTATTTTATGATTCTCATCCGCATAGAGATTAAACTGACTGAGGCCTTTTGAGGTCCTTTGCGGATAGAAACCGGTGTACATACAAATCAGCATTGGATCACAGCGCTGGTACGGAATATAACTGACCTCGTCTTCAGTGTATTCTTGCGTGGTATCTATCTTAATTGAAAGGTCGTTCGGCATCTCCTGCTTGCACATGAGGAATGTACTATGAAAATCCGTGGAGCTCACCATTTGCGATGAGCCGATGGGACTGTCAATAGGTCTCCGAGCTTTATGTAGCGAGATCGACAGGTGCTCGTCACAAGAATTGCTGCGGATACCCTTGCGTGCATTGAGTGTTGCCAGCAGGGAATTGCAGTAAACTGAGAGCAATTTCATTAACATCGTGAATAGCATGATTTGACTACGGTGCGCTTACGACGTCCCATGCAGAAATAAAATGCGACGTAAATGTAGGTATCAGGCCACACTGCAATCTGTGCCACATCTGGGTCAGGAATGAAATAACGAGCCGTCTGTGTTGTTTTACTTACAGAAATAAAGGACATCATTGCGCAAACACTGGTAAGTAGACCGGTGTTGATAGTGAATAGCATGAGCTTCTTGATCATAGTACCGGACCGACGGAACCCAGTGCGAGATCGTTGGAGGAATGTGCAGAGCAACACAGCGATAAGGATATCTCCCCCAGCTGCTATAGCATTTATAGACATTGACAGTGACCTGATCTGGCGAACTTGAGCGAAGGTCGTCAACCCGACACTAAAGAGGGGTGCATCAGCGGACTACCAGATAATTTCTGACACAAATTACGCTTTTACAACATATACTTTGGATGTCACATTAGTAGACAAATTTACGAGAAGCAAAAACGCATACTCACTGATAACAGTGACAAATTCAGCGATGACAAGTGACATCACGGATGCGGTTATAATCATGTTCTTGTTGCTCACTGGCTGAAAGTAAGCAATCATCTACTGGCAGGGAGATCATACATACGATGGTAGACACGCTTGGCGAGGAAGCTGGAAGGACGATAAATGAGAATGGTTCTATTTGAAGGGTATCACGCCAACCTTTGAACCATAAACCCCGTGAAGCCATTGAACAAAACTTCAACCTATGATGCAAATGAAAATGTCAGATGAAAATTGGGCACTTATTACACACAACCCACAGATAAACTCCATACAAGTTTCTCGAGATCACTGGCGTTGCCAAAGTCAGTGACAAGGTACGTGTACACTGCCATTCAATATTCAGTTCACAGACAGACACATCTTCCATACGATACTCACCGGTGTGTGTAATCAAAGCTTGGTGGGTTGTGTCTGATACAAATACGGCGCCGACCTATTATAATGTTGGAGATAATGACGCATATCAATCGTTCGTGAACCTACTAAAAGCTTTGTGTACCAAGGATCCGAGAAATATTGGCTAAAGTAGTACCATGTCTGCAAACAAGTCACTTTGTGCGATTGTGAGCTCCTACCAGCGCAAAAAAAAAAAAACGAAAACACACCTCCGTAAAGCCTGGAACATCCGAGTTTCAATCTACGCTCGTTGTTGATCCAAAAAGAGCACTTACGCGGCGGAGACTACAACCCCGATCAAGAACGCTCCAAAACTGCGCAAGTCTAAATACTAGATCATGCATATGTGAAGTTGAAAGATACGCACGTATTATCCGCAGTACCCATGGGGAGTTGTATCAGTGTGTATGAATGAAGATTTCAAAGTGCTTAAATAAATGTACCATTGCCAGTGATCGTGAAGCGAAGGTCGGATCATGGGGGTAATTAAATGTATGCATCTGACACCTTAATCCCACACCCGTTCTCAACGGTACCTGGTCAGCCACATCCTAAAAAAGATCAACGGGGAAGATATATCTAGCGGTGAGCCCATGCAGTGCCCATGCTTGGATTCAATATCAAAACGTTCATTCACAGAAAGTGAGCCTGGTAACTCAACTTGGATTTTTCTCTGCAACTAGTAGAGAGAATTCTTCTCTGGCGTGATGCAGTGACCCTCGCCGCTGAGCACGGATCATCGATCATATGTCAATTATCCTGCAGGTGAATCACCTGACTATGCAACAGATTCAGTGCGTTTTTCATTACAGTTGCGCCAACGTTACTATATCTAAAAAGAAGCCTTAGTTGCAACGTTGCACCACGATGGTCGGCCCGGAGGCAGCGATCGAGACGGACACCGTGGACTAGGATGGCCTCAAGCTTCAAGCTTCAAAGCTTCAAGGCCGACTGGGAGGAGGGATTCAAGAAATCAATCACATCCCATAGCGGCGCTAGGTCGCAGCAGAACCCCGACTCCGCATAAAGACATCAAGACAAGATACGATTCGTCAGCGTCGAATGTGCAGAAACCAGGTTCCTGAGCACAGCAGCCATGAATGTGTATCCATTGATGTTATCACACTCTGGATCGGAAACGCCCGCTTTCTCAAGCATTGTCACACCAGAATATTGGGACTCCAACAAAAGCTCCGTTGGATGCTCCTGAAATCCAGCTGTTTCCTCTTCAAAAATTCTCTTGACATCAAGCTCGTTATTTTCAACTACACGATCAGATAACTGAGATAAGGCATCAGATTGTTTGGTTCGAGTAGGATATCAGAATACAGACGATTGTGATGCTTCAACCAGAAGAAATGACCAAATTTTATTCTTCCGCACTCAAGTCCCATTTGTTCAGGCTTGAATTTACCAGGACCAACGAAGACAATGCTGGAAAACCCATTAACATCTGCAGGAGTCCGAGGCAACACAGAAGCAGTCGACACGACATTCATATCATGAGCGCAAATATTACCGTGAAAGACTTTTGGCTGCGGCGGATCCGACGACTGGAATAAGCCCGTGACATGAGCAGCCACTGGTACTGCATATCATGATTGCGTGGATTTTCTCTTCAGCCCAAGTAAGGTCGTCGAAATATGTCGGAAATTCGCCACAAGTTGTTCGCGGGCGCAAAACGGGGAGCACGGTCATCCTTTGATAGAGCAGCAAAACAATCAGAACAGACATTCATCGTAGTCGAGCCAGGAGAATCCTTAACGATACCTGTCTTATCAAGCATCAAGCAATCAAGACTTTCTGCTGTTTTCGAAAGTGAAAGCTGCGAGACGCACTGCACAATACATTTTCGGATTACAAAGGCATCTGTAATGCACAGAGCGTCTGAATTTATTAGCGAAGGTGCTTCAGGCATCGAAGAAACGACAACTTCCGTGGACTCGCGATGTCTTCGAGAACAGACCGTACAAACAGGAGGATCAGTCCAACTCGAGCCTTCACAATAACGATGTAAACAGCCTAAGATGACCTCTTTCGAAACGGGTGCTGGCCATTCACGCCGGCGCATAACATCAAGGTTCTGAGCTTCAATTGCCAACCCAATTTTAGGTGCGCGTCACATCAATTTATGTTGGTCGAGCTGAGAAAGGATTTGTTGACCAAGCCGTTCCACCACAGCATATCCATATGATAACGAGGATAGTGCTTCACATCATGGGGTTCATTGAAAGGAGGACAGTGTCCTTCATCGAGAACGTGAGCCAAACGGTAGGGTGATTTTGTAAGAAAGACCCTAAACATGCATGAGCTATACGAAACAGTGAGTCGAGACGGGAAACATACCGGGCCTGTTCGTGCTCAGTCAATGACTACCGCAGGAATGAACGAAAGAATGTCCACAGTGGTTAGTGCTCACAACTTTTTCCCACTGACTAAGCTAACTCAAATATTCCCACGGGTGCGTTTGAGGATTGATTCTGCGTCCGACAGAACCCTCTTCCACATTCGTGGAGTCGGGGAAGTAACGGTAGAATTGAGGGTACGGGACCGTCGTCAACACGTTAGCACGTGTACTAGGCCGAAGTTGTTCAAGCTTCAATCAAGTTCTGTATTCAGCCTGATATATGAACGCACACAGTCAGCGCTCACGCTCAGCTACCACACAATGTTGCTCCTCACCGAATCAACTTTGTTTTACCTTGATCTTGCTTCCAAAAACTCGCATTAGGTGGCCGAGTGACCAACTGGATTTCAGGAGTCAAGTCCGGAAAGTCGGAGCCATCATCTCGTGCATCTAGTATTTCGACTCGAGAGCCTCCCTCGACTATCTATTCACACAACACTGTTTCCTTTGCAGCAACTTTGGCCACTCAGCCCCCGACACCGATTCCTGCGGCTCAAACCGAACACGTGCCTGACAATGTCCTTACTGGTGCCTTTGGAGATGAAATTGATGATTCGTTGGAGTATGAGCGGAGGAGAACCAAGACAAAGGGAAAACTAAGGTAAGTGGTAGTGATTTATTGGTGCCAGCCTTCAATTCCTTGCTTAGCAGGTCGTCTCAATATTTGATGAAAACTCCAACTTTGATGAGCCTCAGGCGGGCCAAGGACTTCTACAATGTGATGACTCGGAGCTTGAGTACTTGAGTTATCGCCGAAGCCTAGGGCTCCATTCACACAGGCACCAAGGCTGTGGTGTCCGATTGATCTATGGAAGTTGAAGGCATCGACGACCCGATCATGTGTACTGACGAATTGTCTTAGCCTGAACCTATTCAAGCGCCTTTTTGTCCCAGCTTGTGAGTGTGTCGGTTCTCTTTTGAGCTCAAGCCATGCTGATCGGAGTCGTTTCCCGCCGTTCGCAGGAAGTGAGTGCATTGACCCTCCTTTGAGCTCAAGCCATGCTGATTGAAGTCGTTGTTCACCATTCGCAGCGTGTCGATCTTCCTTCAAGAGGTCACCATAGTTATTTTTCCTTGCAACATTGCATGACCATCACGGGTGATTTGCAACGCAAAGTTTGAAATACGCTTTCTGTAATTCACAATAATTGTGTCTAACATCCTAGGAAACATGATTTTCCTAATCGTTCTACAGCTCATAATTTGAAATAATAATTGAAAATTATCGTGATTTATTAAAATTTCAGGAGGGACAGATTCCCTGATTAGTACAGTGAATGACGCCACTGATACGCCTCGAGCTTGCTCGACGATGAGGACTCAGGAGTCAGACGAGGACGAGCGAGCTACTACATATTGGTGTGAGTGACTAGTGCGATTCTCATCCGTATGGCAATTAGACTGACTGCGCCCTTTTGAGGTCCTTCGCGGACAGAAACTGGTGTACTTACAAGTCAGCATTGGATCACAGCGCTGGTACGGAACATAACTGACCTCGTCTTCAATGCATCCTTGCGTGGTATCTAGCCTGATTGAAAGGTCGTTCGGCATCTCCTGCTTGCACATGAGAAATGTACTGTGCAAATTCGCGGAGCTCACCGTTTGCGATGAGTCAATGAGACTATTGATAGGTCTCAGGGCTCTATCTATCAAAACTGACACGTGCTCGTTACAAGCATCGCCATCACGGCGGATACCCTTGCGTGCATTGAGGGTTGCCAATAGGCAATTGCAATTGACTGAGAAAGATCTTGTTAAGTGGTGAACAGCATAATTTGACCACAGTGTACTTACGACGTCCCACGCAGAAATAGAATGCGATGTAAATGAAGGTATCAGGCCACAATACAATCTGTGCCACATCTGGGTCAGGAATGAAATAACGAGCCGTCTGTGATGTTTTACATACAGAAATAAAGGACATCATTGCGCAAACACTGGTAATTAGACCAGTGTTGATAGTGTACAGCATGAGCTTCTTGATCATAGTATCGGACTGACGGAACCCAGTGCGAGATCGTTGGAAGAATATGCAGAGCAACACAGCGATAAGGATATCTCCCCCAGCTGCCACAGCATTTATAGACATTGACCATGACTTGATCTGGCGAACTTGAGTGAAGGTCGCCAACTCGAGCCTGAAGAGGGGTGCATCAGCGGACTACTACTTGATGATTTCTGACACAAATTACGCTTTTACAACATATACTTTGGATGTCACGTTAGTAGACGAATTTACGAGAAGCAAAAACGCATGCTCACTGATAACAATGACAAGTTCAGCGATGACAAGTGACATCACGGACGCGGTTATAATCATGTTCTTGTTGCTCACTGGCTTCAAGTAAGCAACCGACCACTGGCAGAAGATCATACATACGATGGTAGACACGCTTGGCGAGGAAGCTGGAAGGACGATAAATGAGAATGGTTCTATTTGAAGGGTATCACGCCAACCTTTGAACCATAAACCCCGTGAAGCCATTGAACAACACTTCGACCTGTGATGTGAATGAAAATTCAGATGAGAATTGTACGCTTATCACACACAACCCACCAATAGACTCCACACAATTTTCTCGAGATCACTGGCGTTGCCAAAGTCAGTGACAAGGTACGTATACACTACCATACAATATTTAGTTCACAGACAGACACGGCTTATATCCGGTACTCACAGGTGTGTGTAATCAAAGCTTGATGGGTTGTGTCTGATAAAAAGACAGCGCCGACCTATATAATGTTAGAGAATGGCGCATATCAATCGTTCGTGAACTTACTAAAAGTTTGTGGTGCCAGGGATCCGAGAAATACCGGCTAAAGTAGTACCACGTCTGCACACAAGTAACTTTGTGTGATTGTGAGCTCCTACTAGCGCAAGAAAATACGAAAACACACCTCCATAAAGCCTGCAACATATGAGTTGTAATCTACACTCATTGATGATCCAAAAAGAGCACTTACGCGGCGGAGACTACAACCCCGATCAAGAACGCTCCAAAACTGCGCAAGTTCAGATATTAGGTCATGCATATGTGAAGTTGAAAGATACGCACGTACTATCCGCAGTACCCATGGGAAGTTGTATCAGTGTGAATAAACGGGGATTTGGGCTTAAATAACAGGTATCAATCGTGAAGCGAAGGTCGGATCATTGGAGTAATGCATCGTCTGACGCCTTAATGCCACACCCGTTCGCTGCGCACGGACTATCGATACGGCAGGTGGATCACCTGTCTATGCGTGACCAATTCAGTGCGTTTTTCGTGACAGCTGCACCACTAACCTTCTTTATAGCCTTACTTGCGTCATAATGATCGGCCTGGAGTGATCAAGACGGACACGGTGGGCTATGAGGATGGCCTCAAGGCCGAGTTGGAGGAGATATTCGAGAAAGTAATCGCAAGTATGTGGTATCGAGGGTAAGGGACTCGGACATTAGGCCTTCAGTTTATTTAGGCTTTAATGAAATTAGTATGGATATTAATAGGTATATGAATACACGGAGTACGAAATATAATCAAATTATTGGTCACACTCGAGAAATGCCGCTTGACCTGAATGGCGTCGCTGTTTCACATAACACCGAATAACATATTCAGGCCTTCGTCACGGTCATTCGCGACCGCGGTACGTACTACGAACCAAAGTAGCGTCTAAATCAGAACCAAACACCCACTTCAAAATCACTCTCCGTCGTTCTGCAATTGCACTAGGTGAACGGAAGAAGGAAACCCTGGTAGCATTCGGTCTGTATAGACGCATGCAACCCGTGTATAATGTCCACAGCCCAGAAGCTGCAGGAACAATTCTCAAAGTGAAGGAATTAGTCGAGGTTGAGAATGTATTAGCAAAGGCTGTACACTCTCGGTCAGAGCAGAGGAAGGAGAGGAAGGAGGCCATGGGGTTGATTGGGGTTCTTCTCATCGTAAAGTGTGGAGGGACTTGTCACATGGCATTTTTACTAATGGCGTCTGGACAGGTACAGGCAGAAGAGGCCGGACGGTCATTGATATCCGTTACCGAGTCCAGAAATGTCGTAGCCAAGTTAACCTGCATGATGACACTATCGCCGCAGGATTCCTGTGCAATCAGCCTCCAGTTGATCCTGCGGGAACAAAGTATAACACCCTCAATTTCGAACAGCTTGTGATTCTGCCTATCCCTACCTCGTCCAACCCTACCGGGTCCGTAAGTCTTCCGCGTAAAGTTCTCGACAGCATCATCTTACTCACAAGCTCTAAACTTCTCCATGCAGGGAGGAATGCTGACTGAAGATGACCTGGAGAAGTACTTCACACTTGGAGAGTATCCAAGGACCAGTCTCATAGTACCGCCGCCTTCCTCGAGTTACGATCGGCCGCAGCCACACTCAACCACCCTCGGTGTGGGAGGGCCATCTTTCACAAGCCGATGCTCCAGTGGACCTCCTTCGTATGATCAATGGGTCTACCGGATACCCGAGGTATGTATTCGCGAAGCACGATTCAGCATTCGAGAAGCTTATGAGAGCCGTGCCTGATCGTACCTCTAGATTCAGCAACTACCATCAGGATCAGGATCCAGACTGAACCCATTATGTTGCACTACAATTCTTGACCCAGATCCAATGTCAGAAGCAAACTTATGGCCGCGGATGGTATCACGCCCTTCATTGAAACGCTCTCGACGGCCCATGAACTACGACATCGTGCGGATTGATGTAAGCGCTAGACTTGTATGCTGTCCTCATCAGCGGGTTGCTTAATACATTACACTGCAGGACTCATTGAGCGCAGAGAGCGTGACAGTGGTGGAGATACCGAGTTCTATGTCGAAGCCAGTATCATACTTCGGAAATAAACCGTCAAAGATAATAACGGGCGCCTGTAATGAAGAATCAATAAAGTCGGTCCAATCTGACGGGAGTGCTATTCCAGTTTGCCTGCTCGATCTGCCTATGAGTCTCATGACACCTCTGCATATTAGTCTCCACATTCTCTAGGATGGGTTACCGATGCGCAATCCGATGGGAGGGGCGAAGGGATCGGGAAACAAGCATCCTCCAATACTTGGCGGAAATACTTGCTTCCTACCAAAGCTGTGCCTAAAAATAGCATGGAATCGACTGCGCCGTTAGACGACTACTACAGCCAGGGACATGAAGAGTCGGACTGCGCGTTTATCATTAGCTACTAGACCAATCAGGTGGGTGAACCGACGCGCTGCGCCACAGTAGATGAAATTTTAGATTCTCAGTCTGGCCGGCTGCTCAGATCAACATGACATCTGGAGATACCCTCAAGGAAAGGACGTCAGAGGACAAACGAATTGACCGATGCTAACCAGATCACGACATAACCATTAGCGGGTTGGATTGTGCTGCAGAATGCTACAGAGCACTCTGTAGCACTCTGTAACACTTTGCAGTGAATTACGTTTCCCTGATGACGAACGGTCCTCATATCAGTGCCTGTGGATATTCTACATCCTTAGATAATGGACTCTTACTCTCATCACGAATAAAATGTATGATATATTCTTTTACGGAAACCGTCGAGGTGGATTTGGCACCATGACTGCAGTATAGAACACTCAAAGCAATCACCATTTTATTAGATACTACATAGAGTCTACAAATACTCACGAATCGATTGCCTGTTTCTTGGCTCTTGGTATTCTTCTCGCAACGTCCCATTATAATGGTGATACTGTTAATAGCTCACTTCTAATCGACATCCTTCCCCGTTCGCACAGGAAGGCCAGCAAACTTGGCTCGCAGCGCTTCATACTTCCTCCGCTGCACAACAGACACGCTGGGACTAACCTTATCCTGAGCGCGAATGAAATCCTCCAACACGACAACTACTCGCGGCTGATTCTCTACCAAACCTCCATCACTGTCATCCATCTGGTCAAGCGCACCAAGAACACGTCTCAGCGCCACAACGCCTGCCTCCCGAACGACAGCCGCGAGGTCCGCACCGCTGTACCCATCACATTTCTCCCGCACGATGTGTTCCGCGCGTTGCAGAATTGTCTCCCCATCTGATTCTGTAGGGGCGAATGGGACTTTACGCGTTAGCGTCCGTATGATCTCGACGCGTTCGTCGGCGCTTGGTAGGTCAACGTAGAGGAGCTTGTCGAGACGCCCTGGGCGAACCATAGCCGGGTCGATCATATCGGGACGGTTCGTTGCGGCGATGACGTAGACAGCTTTGCGGGAGTCAAGTCCGTCTAACTCTGTGAGTAGCGTGTTCACGACGCGTGCGGAAGATTCTGACTGTGGAAATAGGAGTGTGAGATAGATATTGGAGTGAAAAGTAAGGGGTGTGTACCATGCTTTCATCTCTCCGAGGGACGAGAGCGTCTAGCTCGTCGAAGAAGATCACGCAGGGAGATGAAGCACGGGCACGAGAGAATACCTGTCTCACAGCTCTCTCGCTCTCGCCGACATACTATGCTCCCATTAGCATGTTTTCACTCGAGATACAACGTGACTGACCTTGTTTAGAAGCTCAGGGCCCTTGACGCTGATGAAATTCGCCCTGGACTCATTTGCGACAGCCTTCGCCAGTAAGGTCTTTCCGCATCCTGGCGGACCCCACAGCAGTACGCCACATGCTGCTTCGATGCCCACAGCACTGAATAGCTCAGGGCGTCTGATGGGCTGCACAATTGCCATGTGTAACTCTTCACGTGTGCCATGTAGTGCGCCGATATCAGCCCACGTCACGTCTGGCACAGTTGCAAAACCCTCTCGCTTGGAGGAAGGCTGAACTTCACGTAGCGCGGCGTAAAAATCGTCTGAAGTAATGCAGAGAGGGGCAAGCTGAGCGGCTGTGAGGGGAGAGGGATGTGCACTGAGAAAGTGTGCGATGGAAGAAGTAGGGAGTTGGCATGCTAGAGAGAAAAATGGTATTATACTTGGCGTGATATCGGCTGGGGGCGTTGGTGGCGCATCCACTGCCATAGGAGTATCTTGGCCGACATTTTCTGATGCCTCCGGTAGGACGAGCGTGCCGTCTGTGAGTTGTTTGAAGATGCGTTTAACAGCAATGACGCCCGCTGCACCTGTTAAGGCTGATAAATCTGCGCCTACGTAGCCAGGCGTCGCTTTTGCAAAGGCAGCAAAGTTGAAGTCGCCGTCTAGCCGGAGTTTTGCACATAGTACTTGCAGAATTCTACAAAAGCTTAAATCTAACAAACGATAGCATGACACTACGGACTCACTTGGTTCGTGCCTCTTCGTCTGGAACACCCATGCTTATCTCGTGGTCGAAACGGCCTGCGCGACGAAGAGCAGCATCTAACGAGTCTGGTCGGTTTGTGGCGCCAATGACAATTACCGGCTTATTTTCAGTCTTCTCCCAAGACATATCTGTACGGTCAGGTTAGAGGGCGTGGTAGAGAAAAATGATCTACACTTACCATCCATGCACGTCAGGAACTGCGCGACTATGCGTCTTTCCATCTCCCTCTGGGCGCTCTCTCGTTTTGGAGTGATAGCATCGATTTCGTCGATGAACAACAGACAAGGAGCAACACGCTGGAGGTAACGATTAGTATCAAAAAATTATACGGAGTATGAGAATACATACCTTGGCCTCGTCAAATGTATCCCGTAGCGTCTTTTCCGACTCTCCAGACATGCCAGATACGATGGAGGGAGCGGATATGCTGATGAAGGGAACACCCAGTTCCTGCACACGATCAGTCAAATTACAAACGAAACAGTGGTAACACTCACCCCGGCTATTGCATTCGCTAGGAGGGTCTTGCCACACCCCGGAGGCCCATGCAGCAAAACACCGCGTGGAGGCTGTACACCGGTGTGCAGATAGATTTCTGGATGACCCAGGGGCATGGCAACAAGTTCCAACATCTTTTCTACGCATCCGTCCACACCGCCTAGGTCGGATAGTCGAGTAGCAGGGGGTGTATGAACCTTCGCCATGGGAAGGGCAGATATTTTCGGTCGTTTTGCGCTGTCTTCTGCTGTCGAGCGGGCTGTTCGCAATTTTCGCTTCGAGGAAGGGGGACGAATGTCAGGTGAGGTTACTTCATTTGTGGCAGGTGTTGTGGAAGATGTAGGAGGAATCGATGTTCCTGGGTTTTCTAACGCGGGTGGTTGGTCTGCATCTTCTAGAGGAGGGATCTCGAGAGGCGTGTCTGACGGAAGCGGAGCAGGAGCATTTAGATTGAGCTTCGCTTTTCTGTGGGTGGACCATAAGCTTTGCATGGACTTGTTCAAAGCATTTGAACCCTGTTGCGATTAAAACCTGTTCAATTAGTAGTTCAAATCGAAAAACGTGCGTACATCCATTAGAGTGCTGTTGGAGTCAGACGGACATACTAATGATGAGTACAGGACAAGAAAGCTTACTAATGTGTAGGGAACACCGATAATCGAGTCTTAGGATTTTGCCGCATCGTACCTCTGGAAGCCGAACAGTGACTGTCACACTCGAGAAATGCCGCTTGACCTGAATGTTAGAATGTGACACTGTGACAGTTTGTTTCGTACTCAGCGTATATAGCGCAATTTGCAATAGTCCTAGTATTTGGCCATCGACACTACTGGCTCTACTGGACTTGCCAGGCTCAGGGCAGTCTTTGTTCGGCAAGCCGTCCAAGGTCTGAGAAGCTTGAAGCAAGCGAGACATGGCAGCATTTAACATGGCAACTATGCCAATGTAACCAACAGGACGCATTCTTCCGCAAGTTGAAGGCAGTTCAGGCTCTTCTTATTCCCCAGCAGTCGGCTTTGTGTATGATCAGCAGGAGAATCACATCTAGTTGGAACGTCTTAAATGGTGAAACCTCCTCTGTTTTGAATATGATTACATGAGGCTTCTGGCTATACACCTGATATACGTCCCAGAGCATGCCATGATCCTACCCGCAGCTGCTGGAATCATTGTCCTCGTTGAACAGCTTATCAGCTTCTCCTGTGACGGGCAGAGTGTGCGGATGCGACCTAATGCCAGACGGGCCCCACTCAACCATCCGATGTCTCGTACAGGAAAATTATGGGTTGCGTAATTTGTGTAGACGCTGTCAAGGGTAGTAGAGTACACTGTAGAGCTGGGAGAAGTGATTGTAAAAAAATTTCGAACATTTGCCAAGTCATAGAGCAGCAACCGCATGGTGTTAAGAGCTCGTCGTCACGCTAGCATCACAAGAACCAAATGCGAGATAGACAAACCCGATGCGCTTAGATCACACTAGCAAACGGGGTGATAGAAGAGGTAAGCTATGCGGGCAAAAGAAGAGAGGACCATGGCTTACGTCCTCTACATCATCAACGTGTCATCGAAACGTCATCTGGACAACTCGGATGACACGGGTGGAGAAATAGCATTGGTAAAAATGGACACAGTTTGAGTCAGGAAAGAGGCAGACTTGCGAAGTATGGTTTTAGACCTGAGGCCTGATGGTCGAGTCGCGGCGTGACCATTCGTGACCGAAGCCATGATGAACAGGGTCCGTTTGGGGCTGCCTCTGTAAAATTTGGACGTCAAATATCCCGAAAATTCTGCAAGTTGTGTTTGTATCAACTAGACACTCACTCGGAGCGCCAGTGATTTCTTTGGGCCATTATAACATTATAAGTCATATGACCGAAGCAGAGAGCGAGACACAGACGGACAGACAGGGAATATAACCCAAGGCAGGACACTGTAACTTGAACTCAGGTACCAAGCGGGAATGAAATAAATCAGTCGGTGCAAATTAACCCCACACCCTGGCTTATTCCAACCGCAGTAGCACTGTGAGAAATACGCCAGGGATCATATTCAAAAGGAATCAAACATGTCATAGATCACGAAGGCAATGTACCGTTTCCAGGCGCTGAAGCGCATGAATCAACCAATATGATAGTATGGCAGGGATACATGCCGTATCCTTACAGCACCAGTCAGAGTGACACACAGATGCGGCGGCTACATATGCACGCTAGAAAACGATGCACAGAGTTCGGCATATTTGCTACAGTAATTGGACCTTGAACCAGGAATGAAAAGTTGTTGTCATACTCTTGCATGATTTGATGAATTGGTTTGCTTACCGAGGTTCTGTACATGTATCACATCGTTGAAAAGTAAGAAGCAACGACTATATGATCCTTCTGATTGGCCTGTCTACGGAAGCCAGTGCAGCGGTGGTCCCTTCACGTGTCATAGACTATAAGTACTGGTTTGTGCTGACATATGACTCCGCACTTCTCGGAGTTTGAGAATGGATAAATTCGCTGGTCAGGGAATATATGGTTGTACATGGAGGTAAACACGTACATACAAGAGCTCGATCGATCAGAAATGAGTTTATTACCCTGTGGTTTGACATTGATGCTGACAGAGTGCATGCCGAGGACTTGCCATTTATGGTCATATGCCATGTTATTATGTAATATGTTCCTCAATAATTGGGGTTTGAAAATTTGATTTTGAACACGTGTAGTCAAGGTTCTGTCCAACCTATTCAATTGGATTGCGTTGAACTCTTTTTCACAGATCTGGTCGTACAGTACTATGATGATGAGTCCAATTCCGGCTACCTCGCCGACGGTCGCGCGAACGCTAGTAGCTCCTGAACATTGAACCTTCGAACTCCTGAAACCCTGAGTATCCTTGCAAGAGCGATATTACTATGTGTGCTGCAGACAACTTAAAACATGTCTGTCACCGCATGACTCAATCGCTGGACGTTGAAATATCCAGTGCGTTAGTATACCAAGTACTAACTCAGAGTTCCCCACTCGCAGACATTCCAGAGTATGCCCCTAATCCCAAGTGATCCAACTTCGTGGTCATTCAGTACTGATACCTATCGTGTTTCCAACTATTTTATAGGTTCGTGGATGATAATGTTGACCATCTTTCTCACGCTATTGTTGACTACGATTTCGCAGTCGCATCATCCGCTACTGTGGTCTATGACTGGGGTGAGCAAGATCTCTTATGGAAGAAGTTACTGATCTCATCATGGTATTCTCCAGTATTGACACTCGGACGAGAGGTAAGTTGACTCATCGCTGAACAGCCATCGTAATTTCACGAGCATGATTTTTGCAGTATGAATTGATCTGGGTAAGTAGTTTCATAGAAGAACAGGATGATAGAGTTCAATAGCAATTTGGGTCAGAGACAACGCCGTTCTTTCATGACTGTTCTATATATCATCGTACGTGGCTTATGTGGATTCGCGGGCAACTCATGCTGATTTCAAAATATTCTAGGTGCGCTGCATCGGATTACTATACTCTGTGTAGGTTCGCAAAACTATCAAGTCAACACCAAATTAATAAGCTATCCACATTTAGCGGCAACGTGCTGTGTATGTCCCGCAATGCACTGCACTCCTTTCTTCTGACCGCTAGCATTCAGTGAACCTTCCGGGAGTCTTGGAGACAGAGATGGTGAGCATTCTTCGCACCGATATTTACCAACTAATCACACTTTTATGTAGGGGTGAGTGAGATTCTTAGCCAGCTTGTTCACTCAATATATTGACTGAAACAGTTGTGAGTTTCTCGAGGTATTCAGTCGTGCGAAGCTCATCATCAATTGGGTTTTTCAGGCAATATTATGAACTTCGCATTATTCTGGACGATTTTTATCGTGAATCCCATGCTGAGTGGTGAGCTACTTAGCTGCGGTACCTCATTGATATAGTTTGACTGACATATCATACAAGTCATCATGATCGCTCGGTTACATGCTATGTATCAGCGGTCCAAAAAGATGCTCATCTTTCTAGTTGTAGCTCACATCTGCCTCACGGTTCCCTGTGCAGTGATTGGTATAATAGGAAGCAGCCATGCTCCAATGAGTAAGTTTTATTCCTGGATGAAAGACCTAAGCGCATCAGGCTCATGCAACGAATGCCAGGGGTGACCCTCCTCGACGGCATACAGTGCATTTTCAAAGTCGACGAAAGCGTACAACTTTGGTTGCTCGAGGTTTACATACTCGCAACTGTATGGCACCTACTCACACTGTGTCTTGCAATCTGGAATTTTGTAAAACACTTTCGTGAACTACAATCACTATCGACAGGACGGACTTTCATCGGAGATTGTTCCGTGGTGTTAATGAAAACTCATTTACTCTATTTTGCATTGTGAGCCCTTTGATTTGAATGTGGTTCATCTTTTTGCTGAATTTACATACGTGCCAGCTTTACTGCTGCATGTGGCCTCAACATTGGCTTGTTATCTCCAGCGGTCTTGGTATGTCGATCCATAGATCACGTCTACATCTGAGCCCTCATCATCGTTGCTGTAGGATGTATCTCGCTTGGAAGCTCAGATTTATAGGGGCATTCTTGAACTCGTCACGCTCTTCCAGATGTTTGTGGTAGGACCGCGTCTCATCCTTAGCGTTCGAGAATGCCACGCCGAGTTCCTGGCCCAGTCTGAGGAAGGAACATTTGAATTACCTGCAATCGCTTCCCAGGACTCCTTACAAGTGCCAATCAGCACCAATGTGTAGGAATGATTAACACCTGTCGGATACCCTGTACTCAATGCTATGTAAATTTTATTTGTCGTAGTACTGTAACTGTAAGTGAGACGAAGGCTGCGATTGCTGGCTAACACAACAGATCCCAGCTCAAGGCATTGGATCTCGCTTACCAAAGCAAAAGTTTAAAATCTGTCAGGCTAAAGACTTGGACTTGGGATTGTTCCGACGAGTCGCACTTTATGCCGAAATTAGGTTGAAAACTTATGTCAACGAAAGTCGGTTAGAGTTCATGCACCTGAGGTTGGCATGGCATATGGATTATCCAAGTCCGTGAGATAGTTAGGTTGACCCCAGGATGTGTCCGATGTGCCGCGCGAACGCCACTCTTGAACTTGAAGCTTGGGTAGCCGCGGGCTTTGAGTATTGCCGCCAAGTCGAGCGCAAGAACTTAACACGAATTTAAAACTAGCTTAAAACAATAATATTACGGTCTGGACCTCACCGGCGCCGCGTATATAATTTTCTCTGGGTTGGCATGGCTAGTGCGCTATATACCCACTACTGACTCACCACAGTCCGTCACTCACAGACGAAGTATGCCTTTGATTCCAACTGATCCCAGTTCGTGGTCACCCGACATGTATCATCTTTTCAACTATTTTGTAGGTTCGTGAAGAACAACGTTGATGTCGTTTCTCGCTCTATTTCTGACTATAGTTTCGTAGTCTCATCGTCTGCTACTGTGGTGTACGACTGGGGTGAGCAAGATCTCTTATGGAAGGAGTCATTGATGTCATCGTGATATTCTCTAGTATTGACATTTGGTCAAGAGGTAGGTTGATCTCATCGTCGAGCAGCCACCATAAATTCACTGAAATGGTTTTTGGAGTATGAATTGATTTGGGTGAGTAGTTTTATATAAGAAGAAAAGGGCGGTATCGTGAATAATTCGGGTCAGAAACAACGCCGTTCTTTCATGACTGCTCTATATATCGTCGTACGTAGCTCTTGCTGCAGTGCAGTGGGCAACTTATACTGATTTCAAAATATTCCAGGTGCGCTACTTTGGGATAATATATTCTGTGTGGGTTCGCAAGGCTACCAAGTCGACACTGAGCTAATAAGCCATTTCTCGCAATCAGCTGCAACATGTTGGGTATGTCTCATGATGCATGGCATCCGTTTCTTCTGACTGATGGCATGCAGTCAATCTCCCGGGAGCCTTGACGACAGACACGGTGAGTGTTCTGCATTGATAGCTACCAACTAATCACGTTTCTATGTAGAGGTGAGATCGACCAGCTTGTTGATTCTAAATACTGACCAAAACAGTTGTAAGTTTCTTGAAGTATTCAATCCTGCGAGGCTCACCACTAACTCGGCTTCCTCAGGCTACGTTATGGACCTCGCACTCTTGTGGGCGACTTTACCCATAAATTTCACATTGAGTGGTGAGCTACTCAGCTACGGTACCTCAGCTACATCAGATCGCCTGACATAATATGCAAGTCATCATGATCTTTCGGTTACATGCAATGTATCAGCGATCCAGAAAGATGCTCATATTCCTCATTACAACCTTCGCCTCTGTCACGATTTTCTGCTTAACAATTACTTCATCAGGAACCAGCCTTCTTTCGATAAGTAAGTTGATCTCAGACACTAGCACATCAAGCTCATAAGACGAATATCAGAGGTGTTTCAATACGGCTCGCAGTGCGTTTACGAAACCGACGCAAACCAACAACTTCGGATGCTCGAGACCTATGCAGTCGCCACTGCATGGGAGGTCCTCACACTTGGTCTTGCAATCTGGATTGTTGTAAAACACCTGCGTGAACTGCGAACACAATCGAGAGGACAAACTGTCGTTGGTGATTTATTCACGGTGTTACTCAAAACTCATGCCCTCTACTTTGTATTGTGAGCCTTTGATTTGAATGTGGTTGTCTTTTCGGCTGAATTTCCACGCATGCTAGCTTTACTGTTAATTCCAGCCTCAATATTGGCTTAATCTCTCCACTTTTCTCTGTATGATAATCTATGGCTAATATCTACATTCGAGAACTCATCATCACTATAGGCCTCGACCTCCGTGGGAGCTCAGACTTATCGTGGTATTATTGAATTTTCCACGCTCTTGCAGATGTTTGTGGCAGGACCACGCCTGATCCTTAGCGTTCGAAGATATCATGCCAAGTTCATGCCTAATTCCGAGGGAGGACCTACCGTACATTCAATGGCTTTCCGGGAATACATATCAGATACAACTGACAGTGATGTGTAACACGATATATCTCCAGATGACTAACACTGTCGGACACTATACATACTACAGAACATGTACAATATCTTGGTGTGGTACTTCTCATGGACAAGACTCGTCTCTCATTTGTGCTGCTATACTGGAATTCATGCTGTAAATACCGCTCACGCTACAGCTCCGAACTTGTCAACTTTTGGATTTCGTGATCATTCGGGTCTTGAGCTCGTTACACCCACATAGTGCCAGCAACTTCATGGTATCACAGGTGCATCTGGCATATGAGGGACCAGATTTATCATGCATCGAAGTACGGAGTACTGAGTGACATCTGAAGTGATTCATTTGGTCGGCACTTAGCACCTAAGGATGGACTGCGACTCTGAACCTTGAGGCACTTTCTCGGTTGTCCACCAGACGACGTTCAGTGTAGATGAAGGGAATAGACGGTGCCGATTCATTTTTCGCATCCCCATTATGATATCTCAAAACACATCGCACCGAGTACGGGAGTCGGGTTTGTTGGCAGTTGCTCACAGTATGTGGCAATTAGGGGAATTTCAAAATGGGAGACCGGCAAACTCAAGTTGTCAACTGTACAGTTCATCAGCCACAGATCCGGCAACTGCCAGCAAACTTGCGTACCGTTCACAACGCCAAGCTCACATCCGATACCCTCCTCAAGATCCTTCAAAATGAGGTGAGCAGGCTGCTAACACAACATTATAAAAGTGTCGAACTAACCAGAATTGCACCCATAGTCACCGTAAGGTTGGTCTTCTGCCATCGAAAAACGGGCAGGCTCGAGAGACTCATACTTTCTGATCTGTTCAGTATGAAGCCCCCCGCCATGGCTCACTCGGTTTCCTCCCCCGTAAACGTGCTGCACGCCACCGTGGCAAAGTCAAGTCCTTCCCCAAGGTGCGCAAGTGGAATAATCTTTGTCCAGGATTCCTTTAACAGCCCATTTATTTTAGGATGACCCCAAGAAACCCGTTCATTTGACCGCCATGATGGGTTACAAGGCTGGTATGACTCATGTTGTCCGTGACCTCGACCGTCCTGGTTCCAGTGCGTATTCTACTCAATTAACAGAGATCTTGGATCTGAAGAATGTACAGAGATGCACAAACGTGAGGTTGTGGAGGCGGTTACGATCATAGAAACTCCTCCTATGATCGTTGTTGGTGTCGTTGGCTATGTCGAGACTCCCCGTGGCCTCCGCACTCTCACCACTGTCTGGGCATCCCATCTATCAGACGAGATCAAACGTCGCTTCTACAAGAACTGGTACCGCTCGAAGAAGAAGGCTTTCACCCGCTACGCCAAGAAGCACGCAGAGGACGGCGGCAAGTCCACCGCTCGTGAGCTTGAGCGCATCCGCAAATACTGCACTGTCGTCCGTGTCCTCGCCCACACCCAGATTCGCAAGACCGGCCTCAGCCAGAAGAAGGCACACCTCATGGAGATCCAGGTCAACGGTGGCTCTATCGCAGATAAGGTCGAGTTCGCACAAGGCCTGTTTGAGAAGCCTGTGGAGGTTACTAGTCTCTTCGAGCAGGATGAGGTGATCGATGTTATTGCCGTCACGAAGGGTCATGGTTTCGAGGGTGTTACTCACCGTTGGGGTACCAAGAAGCTTCCTCGCAAGACTCACAAAGGTCTCCGCAAGGTCGCTTGTATCGGTGCATGGCATCCTTCGAAAGTCATGTTCTCCGTTGCACGTGCTGGTCAAAGTAAGTCGCATTGCTTTATTTTTCTGGTGTCGCAGTATTAAGCAGTCATGCAGACGGTTACCACCACCGTACGGAGCTCAACAAGAAGATTTACCGTATTGGCTCTGGCGGTGATGAGGCCAATGCTTCTACAGAGTCTGACATCACGAACAAGAAAATCACGCCTATGGGTGGTTTCCCCCATTACGGTATTGTAAAGAACGACTTCTTGATGCTCAAGGGCTCGGTCCCTGGTACCAAGAAGCGTGTCATCACCCTCCGTAAATCGCTCATGGTCCACACTTCGCGTCGGGACCTCGAGAAGGTGCAGCTCAAGTTCATCGATACATCATCGAAGTTCGGCGTAAGTACAGTGTGCTATATCTTCAAGGAACCATCTCATGTCTTGAATTCAGCATGGCTCATTCCAAACCTTTGAGGAAAAGGCCGCGTTCCTGGGAACGCTCAAGGCCAGGGATTGATTGCATTTTTGACGTACTACTTAGGCATTATGTTTTTTTACATCTCTTCACGACTATCCATGCTATGCTCTAGTACAGCCAAATCAATGTGTCTGCATGCATGACGATGAGTTATGGAATGATCTGAGAGTGTTCGTTTGCGCCAACTGACTGGCTTAAGGGACTTGGTAAGCTCACGCTTGTCCAGTGCTAGGTAAAAGCGAAACTTTTAGATAGTCTTTCTCCGTTGAGAGGTTAGTGGGCTGCATAATCGAGTATTTTATACAAATGACATGTGAAGGTATCAGTGCATCACAGTTGGGCTTTGCACGTACTAGCTTCATCTCTGAGCTTGGTATCAAGCTTGACTTCTCTGTCGTATGGACTACTCCGGTGACTCTGCACTACCCAGTGATACTTGTTTTCTACAGCGTTTTCGCATGCACTCTCAGGGTCAAGGATAACTCAGAGGTGTAGATATGCAGCAAAATAACTGGAAAAAAGCACAGGTGCGGACTTAAGGCAGCGTGTATTAAAAAAGAATACTGACATATTTTATCACGAGGAAGTTGAAACGTGCGCGTGGAGGGTCGACATAGAGATCCATGTGCTCTGACTTCTCTATCTTCGCCTTCGATCGCCCTCTTTCAGTGTTTGCTTTTAGCCGGTCTGACCTTTATTTCTTCACGAGTTGAGTAGACAGTAAGTAATGAGTTGCCGTACCCGAGAGCTATGGTACAACCTACCTCTCTAAACGAACCATTTCATCCCTGCTGCCGAGTTAACTGGTGCCTTGGCTCGTATGGAGCCGTCTGCTTCTTGACTTGCTCAGAGCAACAAGCCATGATTTTCCCAGCGTAGATGCCTGAAGGCCTGATCAGTGGTGACCGTATAAGCAACCTTGGAATGCAAAATAAATATACATAACGAACCATTTCTTTCCAAATATCTCAAACGTTATTTAAACCACCGACGCGCGGGCACCGCTGTGCGTTGAGCCTGCATTAACACAGAAGTTACAATGACAATAACAAAAAATGAGGCGCCGTAAAATCTCAGTTCAGGTTCTCAAGTATGCCCTCAAGACTGAGGAGCATTCCCAAAAACTATATCTCGACACGATAAAATAAATGGAATGAAAAGTCGTTGAAATTCCCTTTGTGCATGTGTAGTAGTAGTTTCAATTTTAGCGCCCGAAGTCAAGACCCGAAATTTTCGAGTTATGTACTGTTTTTGGCACTTTGCGACTTCCATCGAGCGCGTCAGTTACTGAGTTAGTATTGTTACCAGGTTTCCACCTGGTTCTGCCAGCATCTTCTTTCAGTGCCAGTCGCGGTATGTACACGACATCCACTACGGAGTAACGCTCATCATTACCACAGGATGACTGCACTGGATATTCATGCTTGCAGGCTCCACGTCGAGCATCAGATTGTCGCCTGCATCATCACAAGTATCATGTTGGCTTCGTCAAGTTCAACAACTTTTCGCTCAGCGACAGGCAACGTCTTGTACTTTCCAGGTCCATCGTCGTATCCATGCTGTTCATATGATGAAAGAAAGAGTTCAAGAAGAGGTGAACTGCGCTGTGAGCGAGCGCAAGGCAGACGACGCTCGGGTCAGGAATGCAAGATTGGCAGATCATTCGGACACGACTGTACAGCAGACACGCGTTTTAAAATCATCTGGACAGGATGGCTTGATGTCCCGCGTTCCGTTACCCGCAGACGAGTCTCTAAATGTCGGAGCCATCCACATTCACGCTGGCATTCGTTCGACTTACGGTCAACAAAACACACATCATCATTACTCCAATCCTCACTACACTGGCCATCAGAATCCCATAGAATCGCTCGAAGAGACACCACCAGACCGACTGAAGATACGGCAAGAATTATTGGACAGCTTATTGAAAGCTACCTCAATGACAGATGGGTGGGAGGCATACCACACCTTGACAGTCATGTTTCCTCATCATATCCACAACCTCTCTGGAGCTCCCCAGATACCTCAGCGTCACCTCCATCACCTTGCTCGCCTTCTTGCCTCCGCAAAACCTCGAACACGAACCCTTTTCTTACGACTTTCTGCTGTTTTAACGATGCTACATCGATCCGGGTATCGCATATACCTATGGGAGTGGAATGCCTTACTAGACTGTGCAGGAAAGCGATGGCGGAAATGCAGTCTCGAAGACTACAAAGCGGCTGTGGAAGTTTTCAGTAAAATGACCACACCACAGCCCTCCGAGAACCCGAGCGACGACGAGAATCTGGCCGCAGAGCCCGGTATGGGGCATGTGCAACCCGACATCATTACATACACAACCCTCATTCACATTGCTGGCCGCTCGCTTGACCCTAGTGCCATCCGCCACGCATCTAATCTACTCAGAGCCTCAGGGCTACCACCAAACCGCATCACCCATCTATCATTGTTACACTATTATACGCGAACAAAGCAATTGTCCGGTGTTCGATCAACTCTGCAGAAGATGAGAGAGCAAGGCTTTGAGCCTGGTCTGGATGGTATCAACGCATGTGTGTGGGCTTATGGCCGGAATGGGCATATGGATGTCGCTTCAACAATTTACCGCGTGTTGCGCCACAATCTGCAGCCGGAACTCGATGTAGGCGATTACGATATCGAGGCAGCCATCAAGTACCTGCTAGATGTGGAGGGTATCGCTATTCGGGGCGATATAATACCCGACGAGATCACATATACCTCCTTGATCCAAGCCTTTGCCTATCATGGACAAATTATGAAGGCCCTTCACGTCTTCGTGGATATGCTTTCTACACCCAATAGGGAACCGAAGGCTGCTATCAGTCAGCAGACAGGTGAACATTCCCTCTATCAGCCGACCCTTGCTGCGTTCCGGGGAATATTCCTCGGCTTCGCGCGGCATGCGCAGAAACCGCTTCTCCTGCGGACCCCTCCCGGATCGTTATCTGAGCGTCTTCGCCCTATCCAGAAAAATGATTGGAACCTCGAGAATCTCCACCAAGTGTTCAAGGCTTTCATGAATTTGCCCGCAGATGTCATGCCGAGTGAGAGGCTGATCTACTGGATCTTGATATCCTTCGGCAAAGCCAGCGGTAATGACGCGGGAAAGCTGCGAAAGGTGTTTTTACAACTTGAGCAGCGCTTTGGTGGCGGATGGGGTGGTCGGTTGGACAGGCTTCGGAAAGACTTATTTGGCAACAACGGGAGTGGTGGGCACTAGCTGTCAATCTATTCGCATATAGGTACATACACCACATCCGACCCTAATATTTGTACAAGCTGCGACAATTTGATGGTGATACATTGCAATGTTCTAACTGATTTGAGTCAATCATGAAATGTCGTCATCACCGTTCTCCCTCCTCCACTGGACGAATTCGTCCCAGCCAACAACACAGTGCCTGCTTTGGTATCGTCGAAGTTTCACGGTCCTGAACGTCTCTTCCGTGATGGCGCCGTTCCATCCTGCCTTACGCATAGCGCTTTCCACAGCCTCAACCTTATCCCAACCTTGGTCAGGTATAACATCTGGGAGATATGTTGCAGTCAGAGTGTCTCTGGAGCTAAATCGCGGTAGATATGCTGACGAAGATAAAGGAGAAGGCGTGCTCGAAGATGGTGGGTATAATGATGGATTCGGGAAGCTAATGTAAATCCCGTGAGTACCAACAGTCCAATCTAGATATGACGATGCGTCTTCGAAATCCGTCAGAAGGGATATTCTGGGGCGTCACGACTAAATACATCAATGTATATATTAAAGACGAGATGTACTTACCCACATTCGAGAGACGGAAGTTCTCGACGTTCTATTTTCCGAAAACGAGAGTCTTTGAATGCACTGATCAATGCGTATTCTGCAAGGCCTTGCCTGAGAGGCATGGCATCGAAGTTGCCGATGCAACCCCTCAGCCTGGGCGGTCTTCCTGCGCGAGATGATCTGGTATTCCATGTCACAAATAATGGACTAAGGAATCATAACTATAGCACACATTCAGATCATAATAAGGTCACTTACTATTTCTCGTCGGCAAAATTAGGCGAGATATGCTCGCTAGATGTTAGTGCGCAGTACAATGCATCGAAAGCATGAAAACAGTGTTCTGGGGTGCACACATTGTCGACCTTGTCTGCTTTATCTCCTTCCATTAGCTTGGAAGAAAGGAGAGATATGGTGGTCGAGGAACGAAACGGATATGTACTAGTAGCTCAGCTCTTCCAGCATCAAGGACCGTGCCTGCCTTTTTTGGTCTTCTCCCTTCTCAGTCTGCGGATACAAACACCAAATTACAGCCTGGCAAGGGATTGGAAGCTTCCAAGATTGTTGAATGAGGTGACTATAGACACATGCACAAATTGTATCTACTTAAGGTAGTATATGGTATGAGGAGATAAGGAAGTGAATAATAGTATTGCAAACAGTGGTCCTGAGGCTCGGTGGTATGAGTGAACCCATAGGAATCATAGAAAGTGGCATAAAAAACATAGCATCCTGTAAAGACGAAAGAGAACAAGAGACCTTGAATATCGGGTGTAGGAGATCGATGTGACGGAGAACACGTTGGACAATGAGTCATGAGAATGGATGCCGGACCGGTAAGATGCAGACGAGTAGAAAGACAGCAGATAGCCGAGGAGTATTGACACCTGGCAGGGACAGGATCACGAAGAACAACAGCTCCAACCGCCTGAAGTGGATCGAGCCTTCTCTCGTGCCTCCTCTTCTTCGGCCTGAGCGGCCCAGGTCGGTGCGCTGATAGTTGATAGGAAGACACTATCACGTTTCCTGAGCTCATTTTCGCGCTCAATGATATCCTTCCGCTCGATGATTGCATTAATCAATGATTCGAAGAGGTTTCCGATGCCTGTAGACAAATAGCTGAATGAGAAGATCAAGATGGGGATCGAGCACACGTACCAAAGTCATCTTTAGCTGAGACCTCGAAAAGTTCCATGCCCTTATGAAGCCCCCATTCTTGGTCATCGACATCAAAGTCTTCCTCATCTTCATTTATACTGTTGCTGCTGCTATCCGCACCGTCATACCCTCCTGCACGTCGCCCAAAGTGCGAACCAAATCGCGATTGTAATGAATGGGAAGCCTCTGTTTTTGACCTGTTCAAGGCCGGGGCTGTTGTAGTCTTTACTCTCGGAAGGCCAGAACCAGTATTGCATCGATTGAGCACAGATGAATGCGATGAATGGCTAACAGCGGGATCCAAATAGGACGCGCTATGTGGCGGAGAAGACTTCATTGGGGAGTTGTGTAGAGGAACTGATTTGATGCTAGTGAAAGATGTGAATCTTGGGCGAATGTAAGATAGTGTTGACAATGGTGGGGGAGGAGGGGGAGGAGGCGTTGGGGCGCGCGGCGGGGGAAACCAAGTATGCAGCGATAGGCGGGCTAGATCAGATGTGACCTGTCTGTGATGATGTAGGTCGGCTTTGGAACCAACGATATAAATGATGAGCTCTGGCGGACAATTTTTCTTCAACTCTGAAACGAGTGGTAATGATGTCAGAAAAGAATCGCCAAAGTAAAATGTAGTGCTACGAACCAGCTAACCATCCCCGAATGTCCTCAAATGTAGCAGCATTCGTGATATCATACAAGAGAAGTGCGGCATTCGCTCCGCGATAATACATGGGGGCCTAATCACGCTGGTAAACCACCTGAAGGGTCATAAGTAAAAGTGAGTACATACCATACTTCGAAATCGTTCCTGTCCTGCAGTATCCCATAGTTGAAGTCGAACCTTCAAACCATCGATATGAACTTTCTTGGTTACGAAGAAAGCCCCGGTCGTGGACGTCATGTTCCTGGGATCGAACTTGTTCTGAGTGTAGCGATGGAGTAGGCTGGTCTTGCCCACACCTATATTAATTGAGAACATGTCAGTGAATCGAGTCGATTGGTATCCGAACAACGAACCTGTATTGCCCATGACCACAATTTTGGCATCTATCCCGTGTTCGTACCTGGACTTCGAGTACGGGTCCATGCGTGGATACTCCGCCATGCAGAACGACGTCGAAGGTGAGGGAGGAGTGCCACGGAGGGCGGGAGGAAGAGAGAAGGAAGCGGGAAAATGACAAGCAACAGAAGCAAGGAAGACAATGAAATGAATCAACTCAAAAACACTAGTAGACGCGACACAAAAACCACGTGCCGAAATCACGCCGAATTGCTGTAGCTACGAGCGCTCACAAGAGCTCTTTCATATAATGACCCGGTTATAACTTTGAAAGAAATTTGCAAGCGAACTAACACTGCCTGTTCTCCTTAGCAGGCACGTTTATTAGTGCCCAGCGCTCCATTCTGCTTGTGGCAGCGCTTTGACGTATGTATATCACAGCACATAACGCGAACAGGACATAAGCAGTATGTCCTTATTTTTATCGGAGAATGCAAAGAACCGGAACATGTGTCATCATATCGCGTAATCTACTCTTGGTTTGCAGGGGGGAACTCGAATGTAACGTCCTTGCCCGTCAAACGGCGGTATACTGAAGAGAACGAATCAAGTTTGTACTCGAGCGATGTTGCATCTTTAGGGTCAAGGATGCTGCAATATTATTCAGCATCATGCACGTCGATCCATCGAAAACCACGCCACTCACACTTTCAAAAGTTTTGATCCGTCAGCAGATACCCGGGTCCTCTTGCCAACAATCTCAGTCGGGAAGACAAGGTCCTCAAGGATCTTCTCGTGTACGTCGGTGAGTGTACGAGAACGGGGTCTCTTTTGCTTCACCCGTGAGTTACGGGTAGGCTTGCTCAACATCCGGCGCTGAGCGACGAAAACGACGTGGCGGTCAGAGAATTTCTTCTCCAACTCACGAGTGAGTCTGCGAGATCCGGTAGATCGATTACAATGACACCTTTCCACTGAGATAACTATCCTCACCTCTGCTGCACCTTGTGGAATGCCTTTAGTTGGGGAATCGGAACGAACACAACAATAGCCTTCTTTCCGCCTCGTACATCAACTTCACGTGCGGCAGAAATTTGTAGAGCACGAAGCTCAGTCTTCAGTTCAGGGACATTGTTCTCGAGGTCGATTAGGGCCTGAGCGACGGAAACCTCAGTTTCATCAGGGGAGGTAGTGGGTGCATTTGCAGTACGGAGGATCTTGTGGTTGACAGACATGGCTAGAATAGAGGCCCTGTAGTAGATGATCCTATGGTCAGCATCCACTCCTCATAACTTGCATCCACCCAATCGAAGTGATTCAACCCCGATTTTTGCTCCGCAGCTCGATATGCACATCCATCCTGCACTGTTGAACACCATAATAAACAGCGATTCGTACTCACCGAGCTTGACGCCTTCGTCGATGTCTTTTTTGCGAGGAGTCTTACCGTATGGTGTCTGCCAAACAGTGACCAACACATTCATTGTGCACGTGCTTCTAAAATTGGAAACACCCCTGTTCAATTACACATGAGCTCGTGTCTAGCTGACTCGTGTCCGCTTGAATTCATCTACCCAATTCTGCTCTGCCTCTCCCTTTGTAACAACAACAAACGTCAAACACCCGTCTTTCAATTCTAATCCATCGTCAGGGTCCCCTTCTTTCGCTTTCGCAGCATTGCACACGTCCCTCAATGACATCTTCTTGCCAACTTTGAGTAGCCGCTTCCTTCTTGTTATTGCGTATACCACGAGGCTGTTCGAAATGTACTGCCCAGCTTTATCCCAGCTGGGTGAAGGCGCCTGCGGTGGAAACATTTGAAAAATATGAGTCGAAAAGGTGGTATCTTCAACAAAATGTGCTATGACGTCCGATGTCGCATGTTGTGGATACAAGAAGAACACGGGGATTATCAACGTTGTTCCTTCAGGGTCCTCTGGGTCAAAGTGAGGCTCGTATGGGTTCTCTGATGACCCTTTTGGGTTGTATACGGCAAATAAATTTCGTTCCTGAAGCATGGTCAGACGTCCGATGACGAGACCGAGATAGAATGTACCTTGAACGCCACCTGCAGGAGTTTCTTCTCTCTTTGTTTGTTATGTATTCGTTCCTGTTTTTCACTCTCTTTGCGAAGCTTTTCTGCCTTCGCCTTTGCGGAACGATCGCGGACTGACCTGACACCTTTGTTTTCTGGGTCATACTCCAGGCATCTCTCGCAACAATCGAGGGACTCTTCATAACGCTCCAGCGCGAATAATGCCGTGGCCGAGCGGTAATAGGCTTTCGAAGACTTCGTATTCAGGGTAAGTACCTTCGAGCAGTCTCTGAGCACAGAACCATAGTTCTCTTCGAATTGGTCAGATCTTCGTTATCGACCAGTAGCCCAATTACTCACTTAGTTCGAGGTTGCATGCGGCACGATTGCATAACAGAGCTTCGCGCAATGCAATATCAGATGGCTTGGCATCAATCCCCTGCGTGTAGAAGCTAACCGCTTCTCGATAGCGTTTTCCTTTGAAGTAGTCGTTTCCTTGCTCTTTGAAATTTTGAGCGATCTCTTGAAGAAGCCGCATGTTCACGAGGTGTTACAGTAGAAAATAGAAGGTTCTCACTCACCATCTGGTGTTCCATCGAAGGCGAGGCTTTGTAAGGCTTGAATTACAGGGTCGTTAGATTCTTCTGAAGGCAGAGATTTCATAAAGAGTGGTGTGTTCTCCAAAGCAGCCATCTTCTCCTCGAAAGAGGACTCCGCCGGTTGTGGAAATACGGCAGCCATTTTGATTTTCTTTCCGGTCAGCGACGAGCGACCAAGTTGGCGTCGGTACTAGTGTGTATCAGCGTAGTGCAAGACTTGGTGCTGAGCAAAGGCGTTGAGTGACAAACAAAGAGATGATATATACTAGATCCTGATAAGATCACTTTAAATTAGGCCGAGGAGGATATCTAACCGAGTGCCACCTGACCAAAAATCAGTCTCAGGCGCCGGACTACTGGAGGGCCTTTATGGCAGCGACCAACGTACGGGGGCTGGTGGCTGCGCTAAACGCAACGGGATGCTTCAAGTACAAGGTAAACTACCAAACTTAAGCTCTGTGGAGACTCTCACACCATCTTCGTCCAGAGTCCAGATGCAGTAGTAGATTTCCTGGTTGTGGGCGGAGGTCCGTCCCGCGCAATATTAACTTTGTAGCGCGCTGACGCTCATCTACGGCTAGGTGTTGTAGGCTTGGCTGTCGCCCAGCGACTATCCGAGCGCTTCCCGACCAAATCAACATACCTAGTTGAGAGACATTCACGCGCTGGCGAAGAAACGAGGCGAGCGACATAGGTATTATCTTGTTCGCTTTACGCTGACTACGAGTGGATAGCTCTCGCAACTCAGAAGTTGTACACGCTGGTGAGCTCACTTTGCAACGTCAACTGTGTCCATGTCTCCTGATGTAGTGGCTTTTCAGGACTTTACTATCCTCCACAATCACTCAAGACGCGGCTATGTTTGCGAGGCAGGCACCTCATGTACGAACGGTGCGACAAATACAACATCCCGTACCGAAAGACTGGAAAACTCGTGGTAGCACACGAGCACCAGCGTGCGTACGTCGAGAACCTCTTTGCAAAGGCCAGACAACTATCATGGCCCAAGCACTCGCCGCCTCGTGGAGCTGAAGACCAAGTGCTCCCTGTCTCGCTTATAAGCGGTGCGCAAGCACGCGAGCTTGAGCCAGATCTCTCACCGGACATTACTGCTGCATTATGGAGTCCAGAGACGGGTATTGTCGACTCCCACTCTTTCATGGAGAGTCTAGAGAAGGATATATCAGAATCGGAAGGAGGTGAATTGGTATTTTCTACTCGGGTCGTTCGTGTAGACCCGTACAAGAGCAAAGAGACCTCTAGGCTTAGCTCAGAAGAGGGCTGGGTAGTTCAGACTGTCACCGAGAATGCCGAGCATGGAGATTCCCTGCTCGCTCGAACCTTAATCAACGCGTCTGGCCTTTCCGCCAATCTCATTCCAAATTCTCTGCTACCCGAGGCATCACGCATACCTATGTTCTTCGGTCGGGGCTCGTACGCGGCTTACAGTGGTCCAGGCATATCTCGAGTTAGCCGGCTCATATACCCATGCCCTGAAACTGGGCCCAACAAGCACGCTTTCCAATCGCTCGGAACGCATCTGACCCTTGATCTACAAGGCAAAGTGCGCTTTGGGCCAGACCTGGAGTGGATATCATCGCCCTCTCAGGCAGCGGCTGATGCATCAGAATATGATTTGAATGAGGAGAACGCAGATTTTTGGCGGAAGCATCTAACACCCAGCGATTCCAGGCTAGAAGAGATGCACAGAGCGGTAACCGAATATCTACCAGGGGTATCATTTGAAGGGTTTAGACCTGACTATGTCGGAATCCGTCCCAAGTTGGTGTTGTCCGGATTCCAGGACTTTACTATTCGGAAGGACTATGCTGATGGAAGCAGGAGAGGACTGATGGTCAGCCTGATGGGTATTGAGAGCCCTGGCCTGACGTCAAGCCTTGCTATCGCTGAACACGTTGTAGATGATGTCATTGAGCTAGAGCATATCCATATCTCACAGTAGGGTGTGGTATATATAGAATGACTTGGCTCCGTACAATTGACCTACGGACGCGCCTCGCCCCGCGTTATGACCTTCGGCTCCCAAGCATTAATCTTAGGTTTCACTGTGTTATACGACCGATAGGCACCTCTCGTGCCTGTCAGGGTCTCTACCCAGGGCTGTTCTGAAATTAGACTTGAAAGAAATGGGGTATGCATGATAGCTACATACTGCTTTCCATGACGGAGTCAGGCTCTGCACGACAGCATCCTCCGTAGGTGGTTGTAACCGTATGTGCGATAGCCACGAACGCCACTCAGGGGGAACTTGAGTAGCGTTGTTGTAATGCTAGGGACAGTACACGGTTATACCCGCGTCTCATCCAATTGAAGACGAACAAATACCTGAGTAAAGTCGACCCATCTATGACGTCCTATAAAAAACCGCAAATCAAATATCATATCGAAGCACAGGAACGTATCACGCACCTGGAACTTCATCATCCGGGTTCAGGTTTTCAAAGTATTTATTACCGAACCTATCCGAGCAGTCAAACTCTGCGAGGAATGTGGGGTGAGCACTTACTGGTCGGTTCCGACAAGCGCCCCAGCTTTTGCATCTCCAATGTACTGCAGTTGATGCCACCATTGTTTGATCCCTGTTCTGCGAATGTTTCGCACATAACGAATGAAGGACATGTCGGTGAACTGATGCAGAAGGTCTATTTGGTCGTGCTTGGTTCCAAGTGTTTCCAATGCAGGTTACGTAATAAGAAGTGAGTGAACTGTCGGCGATGACTCGGACATTAATGACACAATTCAATTACATGCATACGTGGTACCAGCTGCGAGTGTTATTACTAGGATCATAGGGTGTACACCGGTATACATAAAATAAACAGCTTACTTCTAACAACAAACTACAGAATACATTTGCCAACACAGATAAAAAAGAAATCAGAGATAGAGATATAAAAAGAGGAAAAAGGAAGACGAATACAATAAAAAGTCTAAAATATAAGTAATTTGATACTTTCACAACAAACAACACGAAAAAAAAATCGCACGACGGTCCGTCCGTTGTCATCGTTATTCAGCGTACAAAACGTGCTTCTTCGTGCTATCCAACCACTCTCGCAAATCTCTGTCGTCGTCGATGCCGACGAATTCGTTGCTGAGACTATGGCGGTATCGAAGATTGAGGACGTTCCCACCTAATCGCGCTTGCACCTTCTCCAAGAGCTCAGCGTGCGTCACGCGAGGATGTACGCGAATGGCGATCAGGTCATCGGTGACGCGATCGAATATTTTGATCTTAACGAAGGCTGTCTGGGAATTACCAGCGGACATTGGAGGGGCGTTCATATTAGTGGCGTTTGATAGGGAACGAGATCGGGAGGACATGGCGATAGATGGCTGTGACGAACTGGGAGATGATGGAGATGGGGTGGCGTGTTCTTGCCAAGCAGAGTTCGAAGCAAAGGATGATCGAGAGGAAGCACTTACACCGGAAGTGTCAAGACGTGGATATGATGGAGACGAGCGTCCGTTGTGTTTAGACTGGGACCCTGTGCGGTGATGTGATGTCGCTGTGTTTGGTCGATGAGGTTGTGGGGTTGCGCTAGTTTGTGAGTCACGAGACATAATATGAGTAGGGGGCGTGTGGTCCTCCCCATAGTCTGAGCCTTCGCTTCGATCATCTCTATCTGATAATTTCATATCCCCAAGCGTATCGCGAACTTCCTCCTCAAATTCCTCCGCGACGGTCTGTTCTCCTGTGGCTTCTTCGGCAAAGAGTGCCCTGACCTCATCATAGCGAGGCTCAATATCATGTTCCACATCTCCAGGTTTGAGCGATAAAAATTCGCGCACGAGCTGGTGTTCGAGAATATAGCTGGCACCAACAGTGTTTAAGCCACACAGCTTGTGGAGATACTCGTCAAGTTCTTCCCGTCGGGCGGCAGTGACCTCGTCGTCGACATTTTCGGCAGGACCAGGCATGAAGGGGAGTATCCGGACGGAGTCCGGTTCTCGTCCTGCTTCACGAGGGAACGCCTGCAAGAGGTTAACTTGGAAATCGTAGAAGTCATTATATACTCGGAATAGGACGAGCTGTTTGGCTTTTGGAAGAGTTTGAGGGTCGTGAGGATCATAAGGTTGGTAGATGGCGTCTGTGCGGAACCAGTATTCGTTCATTTCATTGTGAAAGGAGACGACGTCGGCTGATAATAGGATGCCCTCGGATAAGAGGACGGGAGAGAAAGCGCGGGGAGGTGATGCAGATTCAGGTTGTGTGCTGGAACGATGGGCAGATGGTTCTTCTATGACGCCGAGTGATATGCTATTTGCTTTGTAATTGAATACGGCCTTCTTCCACTCTTCGACACCTGGTAGATCTCCGCTGTCAATCAAAGCGTTGACATCCTCTACTGGGCGATTTGTTGTAGGATTGCGAACTTCCACAAAAGAAGCGGGGATTAAACCTGGCCGACCAAGTCGACCAATAGGTTTTGCGACAAACCATTCGCGGTTTGACTGGGCAACTACAGTTATGCAATCGCCAGATTTGGCATCGAGCTCGTCCGCGCGTTCCGCTATGAAATCGTGAAGAACTATTGCAAAATATGCAGGTGCTTTCGGGGACTTAGGAGGAGATGTTGGACTAGGGAGGGTGGGACTATTTACTGCGACGTTGACACTAGAAGTGCGTACACTGTACAGGTTGTTAACACGCAGATGAACGAATGTAGAATTGTACTAACGCTGGACTCTTGCAAAACTCTTCAAACATAGATTTTGGGACCAAACCTCTAGCCCCGGTTACAGGATTATGTGCATCGTACCAATCCCCCTGGGTTTCTGTACTTCCCGTAACATAAAAAAAGTCACCCTTTTGAAAAGGGAGCTGTTGAGGGCCCTGTGGCCTATATGATGCGATTGCACGGATTACTTTTTGAGGAGGTAGAGAAGCATTCTGAGGTCTAGATACAGAAGGTAACGGTAGAGGGGTAGAGATTTCAAGACGGTGGATATCGCGGTGTCCGTTGAGAGATTTACGTAGGGATTTCATCATGAAGGAGCATAAGAAGCTGACAAGAGACGACGAAGCGGACGAGGGTTAAGAGCAGAGAGACCAATTGAAATTCAAAGTACATGCTTTTGTTAATGACCTCTTTAGGGGAATTTTCTCACGATGATATAATGCCAAGTGACTATCCGGAGCTCAAGTCCACAGTAGACTACATTCAGGTCACTGGTAGACTTTAAAAGTCATAGCAAGTCATTGAGATCATCTAGCTCAATGTGCCGTTCGACGGACTCCGATTCCGAAATTTTCTAACAAGTTCCATCCCGTGTTTATGTAATCCTTATATGAGCCAAATAATTGTCAATTTTACGATTCAGAGCGACTAGCTGATATTCGACAATTGTATTTCCATTCAACTTGTGTTTTCTTCACAATGGCGGCCAGAAAGCTGCAAAGTATGTTTCTATTCACCTTTACGGTTTCATTTATATAATTCATTATATCTTTCATAGCCGAAATCGACCGTACACTAAAGAAGGTTGGCGAAGGCGTCGAGGTCTTTGAAAGCATATATGAGAAGATGCAAGCCTCTACAAACCAGACGCAGAAGGAGAAACTGGAGACTGACTTGAAAACACAAATAAAGAAGCTCCAGCGGTTGCGCGACCAGATCAAAGCCTGGGTAGCAAGCAATGACATCAAAGACAAGTCCGCACTCCTGGAAAACCGGAGACTAATAGAAACTGTGCGTCTCCGTCGCTCCATGTCATCCCCATACGCGTTTTCCCATTCCGCAACCCTTCCGACGAATTGTTACTCATATGTGTGTGTATAGCAAATGGAGAAATTCAAGGCCTGCGAGAAGGAAATGAAGACAAAGGCATTCTCCAAAGAGGGTCTAATACAGTCGGCCAAACTGGATCCTAAAGCCCAAGAGAAGCTCGAAGTTACGACGTGGCTTCAGTCGCAGGTCGAAGATCTTTTGTTGCAAGTAGAACAGGCAGAAGCGGAAATTGAGACACTCCAGGGCGGCGGCGGCAAGAAACGCGGAAAGAGTTCATCATCTGCTGGTCGTTTGGAAGATCTAGAACATCTCAATGATCGTCGAAAATGGCACGTCAACCGACTCGAACTCATCCTTCGTCTCCTGGACAATGGTTCTTTAACCACGGATCGTGTACAAGCTCTCAAAGAAGATGTACAATATTTCGTGGAAAGCAACACGGTTCGTTGCGCAGCAGTATGTTCTTCTTTGAGACCTTTTAAGGCGTTTTCTGGGTGCAGGACGAGGACTTCAATGAATATGAGGGCATATACGACGAACTTAATCTTGAAGAAGAGGAGGAACAGTTCGGTCTGGCTGGTGACGACGAGGAAGATAGCGACGATTCAGATGTCGCAAGTGATGGTATGTATTTGCTACTCATACCACTACTGTAGAATTGACTTTGGCAGACCTTCCTCCACGAACGCCGAACAAACGACATGAGAAGGACGAGGAGAGTGTTGCGAGCAGTAAACGTGCTGAAAGTCCTGTGCAAAAGAAGGCTGGAGTGACACTTCAATTGCGGAGTACGTGTTGGTTCATACATTGCAACAGTAACTTACAAGACATTACCAGAACCATTGATTGCAACTGAAGGTCTGTTTGTATTTTTATCTTATTCTGGGTGGTGATACTCAAAGTTCGTCCGGAAAGTCAAACCACCGCCAAATCCAAACTTTGCACAGCAGCCGATGGCAAGCATTCTACGAGCTAACTTGCAACCGGCAACCACACGGCCACCAGTGCATACACCAATCCGCTATGCCGCAGCAGCAGCCGCTGCTGTCGCTCCGCTATCGTCTCAACAGAATGGAGCATCACCCCCAACGCCCTCGACATCACAACCTATTCCACCCACGCCGTCAACGAATTTCCCTGAAGCAACGACATCTACACTCTCAATAACGCCGTCGGCTTCGCAAAGTGGCTTGCAAGATTCGCAATTCACATCCTCGCCAAGCTTGACACATCCATCGGTCACGAGTCCGATGCTATCATCTGCTGCATCACATCAACAAGAGGGGTCATTCTATTCTGGACAGGATTCACCAGCAATATCGGATGCTGTTCCAAGCTCTATAAGCGGTCCTGCGGCCACATCATCGCCGCAACGTCAACCGAAAGGTATGTTTTTTGTTCCAGGGGCACGAGGACAGACGTAATTTTTGCTTAGAACCTGCAGCATCACCTCACCTCGCCAGGGCACCTTCACCTGCTGCACCAGTAAGTGTTTACCGGTATTATGTCCACGATGAAGCCTCATGAAACGTGAACAGCCACCAGCATCCGCATCTGCAGTGCCACAATTCCAACTGGTCACTAATGGAGCCTCGCTGATTACTCAACCCCCCACGCAGTTGCCTGCGTCAGCGTCATCGCCACTACCTCAACAGATACATCAGGCAACAATAGCTTCATCAGTACTTCCAACTCCACCTGCAAGTTCGACATCTGTAACACAACAAGCGCAACAGTATCCCCCGGGTATAAAGGTCCCACAGAGCGTGGAACAGCAACCGGCCCCTATCCAGCAGCCAATTGGAGGGTCGCAGAGGCCTCCTTCAACAGCACCAGCTCAACAGCCGCCGCATCCTCCTTCGCGTCCAGCTGGTTCAGGCGCTTTCCCTGGCTCTCTATCAGACCTTGTGGCATCGTTTGAAACGGTCAAGCAGAAAGGTTTGTCACATTTGGACTCTGTTTGGGCAGAAATTCCTGACGGATAAGCAGCTCCTCATCGTATGACAAACCTCGGAGAGGTGCACAAACTCCTTGAAGGCGGTTACTCAAATGTACCACAGCCACAGGACACCGAGAAGTACCACATTACGATTCAACTATGTTTGATAGGGGCTAATGTGTTGTTTACCTAGACCAAAGTACTATGTGCCACGGAATCCCTTTGCGACTCCAGCATTCTATCCTCAGGTTCCTCATCCTATTCTGAGCACCCCAGGCATCTTTTCCCAGATAGACGTAGAGACTCTCTTCTACGTCTTCTATTACCTACCGGGAACATACCAGCAGTGCGAGATCAATTATCTTACGTTCAATGGAAATTGCTCACGTAACTTCTAGATATATGGCTGCTAAAGAATTGAAGCGCCAATCATGGCGATTCCATGTGAAATATATGACATGGTTCCAGCGACACTCGGAGCCGCAAGCCATAACAGAAGAATACGAACAAGGCGTGTATGTTTACTTCGATTGGGAGGGATCATGGTGCCAGCGCAAGAAAAGCGATTTCCGGTTCGAATATCGTTATCTTTCGGAGGATTGAAGGTTTTTTTTTCGCTCTTTCAGTCCTTGTTATCCCCTTTTTTTTTGTCATTGCTCCCGCCGTGACCATATGTATCGCCATACGTGCCACTATTGGACAGTCTTGCCAATCACATTCATACTAACTTGCAACCCTATTTCTTAATTATAGTGAATGAATTATGGTTTGAACATGTTCATTGTATACGCAAGACTTGGACCTGAATCTCCTTTGACTGAGCATGCGCCGAGACTCCCAGTTGATGCGAATTAGATCCGGGTTCTGAGCCTCTCATGGATGATCTCGAACTTCGCTGGGACATATTCGAGCTAATTTGCAATCTCCTTAATTACAATGAATGAATTATAACCTGAACGTGCTCTATACATAGGACTTAATGATCTACTCAAGTACCACTACTGCTCCCAGTTTTTCGAGAACCTCTTTTAGTTTGTCCGCATCTTCTTTGGGCATATTTTCCTTGAGGACTTGAGGTACAGACTCTACGAACTTCTTCGCCTAACCCCGAGTTAGTGGATATATCCCTTTAATGAGCATGTGCCGAGACTCACATCGATGAGCGTAAGGTTCGGGATCAGGGCCTTGACTTCACGAATGATCTTGGGCTTCGCTGCGGCATCGAAGGACTGAAGTTTCAAATTGAAGATAGTCTTCTCCTTCGGTTTCTCCTGCTCGTTTCAGTTTTGTTAATGAATACACCTTCTTCATGGAATGTTTCCCACCTCCACTGCTGCTTCTTCGACCTGGGCGGCGGCGGCGGGTGCAGCGGCTGAAGCAGCTGGCATTGCAATTTCTTGAATACTTAGCCGTGACTTTGGGCGTGACCATGAGTAGGATTTGAAATGTGTTTAGAAGGGACGAACCTTCAAGAGCGTGACGAGGTCAGCTGCTTGCAGCAGTGTCAGTCCAGAGATGTCGTCCACTATGCGGCCAATTTTGGGGTCACTTGGCGGAGGAGGAGCTGCTGCAGACGACGATGATACAGTTTCTGTGGCAAGCCATCTCGACCGGCTAGCTAACGGAGCAAGGGCAATGCTACAAAAGTAAAGTTCAGCATTCGAACGAGAATTTCAAACATGCTGAAACTTTACCGCGCGCTAGCCAATCTTGGTGTTGAGCATAGAAGAGTGTAGCAGCGGCTCTGAGAATTCTGTGAGTATAATTTCTGTTTGAAAAGTGGGGCCGGAGGCTTACTGCCATGGTGTTCAGTCCTAGTATATTTGGACTAAATTTCTGACACGTACAAATTCGGAGGCGTTATTTGGTCGTGTTATGCAGCGGCCTCTAAGCTTCAAATTGCAAATTGCAAAATTTTCACTTAGTAAGGGTTCCTCATCCAGGACCACCTCCTAGTTAACTACCCTGAATGAGCTCATCGGATTGCCTGATGCGCTGTCGCTACCATTAGACGTTGTGCCCCTTTGTTCTATGGGGCGATCCCTGAGCTAAAGCCCCCCAGGTGGCGCGTATCAGGGTACCGCCCCATTCACGTCGGACAAAATTTTCAAGACCTTCAAGTCAACGACGCCACCGCACATTTGAGGGTCGCTCTTTGTTCTGTACTTTGTTCTGAACCTTAGCTTGATCATCGAAGCTAGTGCTACCAGTCAAGACTAGTGCTAGCGTTGTGAATAATCAAGATTCAAGTACAACTGCTAGCGCGCCCGACGAGTCGGGATCTAATGAGAAGATAGAATCACATGACTCCGTTCCACCGCGGGCAACTTTCATTATCAGAATATCAGAACGTTACGTCCGACTACTTGTACACTCGTAGACTAACTGATTTTGTTTTGTGGACATACCGTTCAAAACGTATCATCCCCGTGAACATGTCACGAGCCCATCGGATTGAACTTGATTGGCTGACAATAATATTTCACCTCAACCCACGAAGCTTGGTGTTATGTTCTCATGATCCATCATACTAGTCTGATGGGAGAAAACATCGAATCTGCAAGAACATGTACGCGTTGAAATTACCTGCATTAAGCGCCGATTAAGTTAACTTGTCAGGGTTAGTTTCGGCCGTTCTAGGGGAGCTGGGCAAGCTTATCTTTTTGTGATGCCGACTTTAATGTAACTGGTGTAGAGCTCCAGCAGTACCTGAGGCGAGCACGTGCGAATCTCTGCTAGCAATCGATTGATGTGCTCTCATGTCCAAGACTAACGTCATGAGCTGTGGATTTTCTTATAGCTTGCTTCGTTTCATTGGAGCTCCGCGATGCAATATGAAACTGATAAGACTGGGAAGATGGTAACGTCCCTTTGTGCCTTTTAGTTGTCTCATGGTGATTTCTGCAGACAGATCTTGTGTGCAAACTGTCTATTTGTAGCTGGCCGGATCGGATGACCGCGCTTCCTAGTTCAGTGAAGAACGATGGAACGACCGAACGAAAACCGGCGATTCCTATGAGTTTTTATGCCTTCGCACAACCATAACGGAAGCCTTCTGTTGAAGAGACCCCAGAAATTGAAAAAAATTAACTTGAGTAGCGCGCGCTGATCGAGCACTAATCGGTAATGAAGGGTGTCGTTATGGTGCGTGCTCATTCTACTACTAACACTACTACTGAGTGTGAACTTCAAAGTTCAATTATGAAAAACCTTCTCGTCGGGCTTATGCTCATAAGAATTAGTATGTAATGAAGTTGGCAGCCCTGAGAAGAGTCCTGGCGAGGTCTGTGGAGGAAGAGAGTAGTTGCGTCTAATGCGGAAATTCTGGCAACTTGCGATTTCGAAGTTGGGAGCCTCATGTGACGCCGAATCTGATTCGGGTCGGCCCAGCATCAGCTTTATACGGAAGCCTGTCACTTCGCACCATTTTTTCAGCCCTCACGGCATCTTCCAAAAACAGTTGGCCACCGAATCTAATCATACAAAAGGTTGTTCCAGCTGTTGCCACCACCCGACACTCCCCTCTACACCAGGTATTTCATCACCCTTATCCGCATTCGTTCAAACATATACATCTCCACCATGGGTGTTCTCGATAATACGTGCGTACACTTCAAATCCCCCACATACAAATCACTTGACAACACCGTCCAGGTTTGGAGCATTCTTAATTGGGGTGGTGGTCTCTGCCACGTAGGTCCTCAAATTTGTTCAGTCAAGCGATGTATTCAAATCAAAACTGGAATATTATAGGCTCTACGGTGGTATGTTTACGCGCTTTTCGCTCTTTCGTCTCATGCTTATGATTCCACAAAGTCACTTGCGTACAGACATGGTACTACTACAGCCGGTACCCCTCGGATCCGTGGTACATCAAGCTCATGGTACGTTCGCGTAGCATGACCTAAATGTGTTCCACCATTAAACGGGATTTTTTAATATAGGTCGGCGCTGTGCTTCTATCGGACTCGGTACATCAAGCTCTGATTACCCATACAGGTTAGTGTGAGATACGAACCACATTTATTTTGGCGCTGAACACCACGTTTTGATAGTGTATACTTATCTTGTAACGGACTTTGGCGTCGCTGCTGACCTCGGGAAACTGGTCTGGAGTCTGATTGTAAGTTGCGTATCATCAGTCTGTGATTCTTGTTTGAACGAACGTGACAGGTCGAAGTCTTATTCAATGGCTTCACAGCACTTTTGGTTCAAAGGTCGGTATAAGGCCTGACCGAAAAGAACGTATCGTGCTGACTCTCGTCCTGCCAGCTTCCTTACCATGCGTGTATACAGACGTATGTGTCACATTTATCCACCAGCGAGCGTTTGCTTACTTTCAGCCAGTAAGCAACAAGAGTTTGGTTGCAACCATGTCTGTGATGACCCTTGTTATTGGTGAATTCCTCCTCGTTGTCAGTGAGTATGCGCTTCTTTTTTCAGGAATCAGTCCACTAATATGATATCTACAGTATACGTTGCAAAGGCGTGAGTCGTGTAAGAATACATCAAGCATTCTGGCTAATGGAAACCATCTCTAGTATCAATATGACGACTTTCGTGGAACTCGCTGCGCTCAAACCATTGTCCATGTCTGTGAATGCTTTGGCTGCTGCTGGAGATGTCCTTATCGCTGTATTACTCTGCACACTCCTTCAACAATCTCGCACTGGATTCCGGAGGTCCGACAACATGATTAATAAACTGATTCTGTTCAGCATCAACACCGGTCTTCTCACCAGCATTTGCGCTGTTATGTCACTCATTTCTGTACGTAGCAAATCGCAAATGTGCTTGGTGTTGCGCTTCTGACCGAAATGTGGCGCAGATTACGGTGTGGGATGGTACTTTCATTTACATTGCATTTTATTTCTGCTTGGGCCGTCGTAAGTACCATTTAACCGCAATATGAAATTCACGAAATTGACTACATTGTTTTTTCTTTCAGTTTATTGCAACTCTCTGCTGGCAACCCTTAACGCACGCAAGAGTCTTCGTGGTGATACCCGAGATGAAAATATGTCGCTCTCACTTCAAGGCATTCAGAAAAGCTCTAATAGCACTGGTACCGCGCAAAAGGTAAGTTGTGAGAATTTTTTTTTTTTTTTTTGCAAAAGGGCTTGGCTCACCTATGATCGAATCATCAGCGAATTCCAAATAACATCTCGATTAAAATTGATACCACGCAGGAGTACGTTCGGGATGAGGTTAGTTTTATTTTTCTTACCGGGGCCGCGATCTATCGCTGATCCGCATGAACGGCAGTACTCATCTGCAACGGAACTTAAAAGTGCTCAGGCAGTTTAGTCGGTTTGGACATGAGTGCCACGAGGGCGATGAGAAGCACAGAATGTACCACCCCATACTTTGGTGTCAATCGTTCTTTTTGCATTGTAACGCATGATCTGCACCAATCTGGTCATTGGAAGAAGTTTAGCTACTCTATCCCTGCGGCGCATGGGATCACCGTCTAGAACATTGCATTTTGAGGAATATTAATACACGGATTTGCATCGTAATGTTATTTTGCGGCAAGATCAAAGTATGAAACATGTGGTATGATAAATTGTTGTACGACCCTGAAGAGTCAGTTGGATGATGGCGGCGCCCTTTGTATACACCAAGAAGATCACGAGGAGGAGACTAAGTAGGAATAGGCAAGCATTGTTCGTGAGAGATGTCCAGCGTCAAATATATCCCGCGGGTGCCTGAAGGTTGTCCCAATTTATTATCCGGTTGACAAGCACCTTACGCGTTATGTTACGACTACTGTTACGACCATCCATTATCAGCTGCTCTCGCGCTTCCAGAAGATTGCGACGAAATGAGGAAGGTCCAATACGCAAATACTATATCATCCTGCAACGTCAGGTCCAAACTTCCGTACTACCCTCCCTTTTTCAACTCGTCATTGAAAATATCTTATCTCCTTCACTGCTGCCATGTTGACACTCACTGATATTACCTGGCTAGACATTGGTCTTGCTGGCGTCGGCGTGTATCTCGTAAAGCAGGTATTCACCCAGAAAAATCCCGCACCGTACCCCCCTGGTCCCCCCGGCCGTCCTCTCATTGGGAATATTCCAGACATGCCTCAGGTCAAGCCTTGGCTCACCTTCACTGAGTGGGGCAAGAAATATGGTGGGTGTCTCCTGTTCTTCCACAAAAAAACATGCATTTTAACCACTCCATTTAGGCGACATCTCGCATGTCGAGGTTCTGGGTCAGCACGTCATAGTCCTGAACTCTGTCAAGACTGCGGTGGAAATGCTGGAGAAGAAGAGCTCTGTCTACTCTGATCGTCCTGTTCTACCTATGGGCGGTGAACTCGTTGGCTGGAAAAACACTCTCGTTCTTCTCCCTTATGGTGACAGGCTACGCGAGTACCGGAGAAATTTCCATCACGTTATTGGTAGTCGCGCCGCCATGGACATATACCAACCAATCGAGGAAATAGAGACTCATCGATTCCTGAAGCGTGTACTTGCGAAACCGGACCAACTCCAGGCACACGTGCGGCAGTATGTGCTGTCTATCCTTATTCATACTGAATGGTTTGATATCTGAATTTGAACAGCACCGCTGGCGCCATCATTCTGCGTATCTCTCATGGCTATGAAGTCAAGGAGCACAACGACCCTTTTGTCGACCTTGCGGACCTTGCTGTAGATCAATTCTCCAAATCCACCGCTACTGGTGCCTGGCTGGTTGACATCATCCCATCCCGTGAGGCTATAGCATTCTGACTATTGCTTCCAAATCCTGACTGTTTGTAGTGGCTAAGGTACCCGAGTGGGTCCCTGGTGCTGGCTTCAAACGCGTAGCACGCGAATGGCACGAGACCCTCGAAGAGATGGTCGCTGCACCCTACAAATTTGTCAAGGATCAGATGGTGACTAACACTCGTAGCTTTCTGATTAGGAGTTGAAGTTTCAATTTTACAGGCTGCTGGTATTGCTCCGAAATCCTTTACCTCGAATCTGTTAGAAGACCGTGTTTTGTCTGCCGAAGAGGAACACATCGTGAAGTGGTCTGCTGCATCCTTGTATTCTGGTGGTGCTGACACGGTTAGAATCGACCTCCGTATTTCAAATATGACATTTTGAGACTCATGCCTTCTTCAGACGGTTTCGGCAATATATTCGTTTTTCCTGGCGATGACACTCTTCCCCGACGCGCAGAAGAAGGCTCAAGCTGAAATTGACGCTGTCATTGGTCCTGATCGTCTTCCCTCCTTCAGGGACCGCGACTCCCTCCCCTACACTGAGGCACTCGCAAAGGAAGTTCTACGTTGGAACGCCGTCGTCCCTACCGGTTTGTGTATTTTGTTTATAGCGTTCTATTGTTGACAAGGGGATATCTCAATGGCAGCCATTGCTCACCGTGTTATCGAAGACGACATCCATGATGGATACTACATTCCCAAGGGCTCTTTGATCATACCCAACGTCTGGTTAGTACTCTCCTCCTGTATTCGTCGTATTGACAAGATTGAATTTGCGGCAGGTCTATGCTTAATGATCCTCGGACATATGCTAACCCCTCGGAATTCAACCCTGAGCGCTTCTTGGCCAAAGAAGGAAAGGAGCCTGAGACCGATCCTCGCACCATCTGCTTCGGGTTTGGTAGACGGTAGGCCTTGAGTTGTTATTCGGAAACAAACCGCTGACGTTTTGCTCCGCAGTATCTGCCCAGGTTAGTTAGCTGAAAGAGGGTGCCGATCCTCAGGACATTTCTGACATCGCTTACGTAGGGCTCCACCTCGCCGATGCATCTGTCTGGATGTCTGCCGCTATGTCGCTTGCCGTATTTGATATCTCCAAGGTTGTTGAGAATGGTGTTGAGATCACCCCCGAGATTGACCCCTCATCAGGTACAATCAGGTATGTCGCGCTCGCTGTCCTTTGCCGTGCTGGTTTAGCCAAACACATTCCTAGCCACCCCAAGCCTTTCAAGTGCTCTATTAAACCCCGTTCTGCTCAGTCCCTTGCGCTCATCCAGGAAGATGCTTAGTACCTCGGGGAGATGCCCGGAGAACAACGCAGGGATACATCCGTTGCCTTGGGTTGCAACTTCATCTGACAATGCGCCATATTTTGTATCTTGCACTCAGAGGATGTGCAAGATGATTGGTCGTGTATTTCGATATCGTATATTTATGACATCTTACTTCATCTTGTTGGAATAATCTACAATGTGCGAATGATATTTCTGTGAATCTGTCGTAGTTGAGGTATCCACGTGGTTAACCGGTCGCTGCCCAGTGCCTTCGTTACAATGTTCTGACAATGGGTGCGTGCTAGAAATAAAGACTTGCATTCATTGCCTACCAACAGCGTACACGGTCTGTCTGACAACTTGCTTCACTGCTACCTGCCAATGCGATGTTAATAATGACGACACTTGACTTACCGACAAATGCACATGGTAGTGAGTACAAGTGATTAACAACGAGCCTGTCTGACACCTTGAGTTCACGCGCCTCAAACAGGTATTGTTCCGACTGAAACTCTAACAGCGTTAATAATATCACGTATGATACCCTAACAGCTCGTGGCAGACCGTCGAACTTCTTCTAAGTGTACCATCTCACACCCGTCGAACTTCTCCGAGTCCGAACGCACCATCTCACACCCATCGAACTTCTCCGAGTCCAAATGCATCATCTCACACCGTCATCAGTGAACCGATCAATCCCGATGTCACCTCCGAAAGTTCACCCGTGCAGTCGCAACCCTTGTGAAGAAGCAGAAAAGACTTTTGGATCGGTCTCTGATGTTTTGCCATTGCCACTTGTATTCGTCCGAGCGCGTACTGGTAAGATGATCCCGGCTTGAATCACGACTGACCCTGATAGGTTCTAAAAAACTCATCCGCCGTGCTTCACGAAGACGCCCGCCTGCTCGATTTGAGTGATGCGCAGTTGAGTAGCTGATGTAAGTGGCAGGGCTACGGATGCGATCTTGAGATCGCCAGCTTCCCGGGTAACCCTAACCTTGTGCCTATGTGCGACGTGCGTGGTGCTTTTTCTAGAGTCAAATTTGGCGGCGCCGGAGTAACAGTAGAGGCAGGTATGGTATGGGAAATTGGGAATGTTCCTTCAGTACTAGTGCCGTCAACATAACTTGTGCCGCAATTTGTTCAGGTGAGGATATATGGGCTTGACACAAGGAATGGCTATTGCGTCCTTTCATTGATGTGTCTATGGGAGAAGTAGGCCACCAGGTACCGCGTATTTTTCATGCCCACAGAAATAGTAGGGTCCTCCGAAGGATCGGAAACCACTCGTCTCTTTATCGTCCTGGTGCCGTCTTTCTTCAGGGAGTAGTGCTATTGAATTCCGTTATGTTGCGATGACTGCGCACAAACAACTTCATGGAGTAAGCTGCTGACTTCTCACTCCAGGTTTGGCGTTGCTGAATGTATTGCTTCACCGAGATCACCGGTTCCAACAGAAGCGCTGGGAACCGGCGCCCGAAGACACAATAGGAAGTTTTTGCAAAGTGACCTGCGTTTTTCACGATGTGAAACGGCGCTGTACTTGGCGTGTAGGTAGACGTGAAATAAGTATGCTCACTTTAGTCTACGGTTGCGAAGGGATCCGATTTTTTTAAAAACTGCGAGATACTTTTTCGCTGGCGATACACCGTCTGTGACCTCTGAACGCAATGGGAAGCCGTCTACCGAGATTGCGAATACGGAACCATTCGCGCAATGATAGGTGGTGTACGGTCTTCATATCCTCTTTGGAATTTACCTGGAAGAAGATGTGAGGACTCTTATCCGCACCCCTTACAGTATATCTCTATGAGAGCGGCCATGGATATCAGTCAAAAGCTATTCAAGGACATGGGGTCGAGGGACTGGGGATGGCATCGGATGTGGGCAGTGAGACATCCGTGTAGTCAAAATGTTTCGATGATCTTCTTTGCGAACAACACCAGTGACGGTTTTGTTGTGATTTTAGTTGGTGGAGAAATGGAAGTATATAGCTAGAGGAGCCTGAGTGTACTGAGGAATACAGAAAAGAGTTGATAAGATAGTGGGCACTTCGCATTTGCATACTAATCACGTGAGCACGATATCAACATCAGCAACACCATTGAAATTTGAACGTCACCGAACAGAAGTCATAATCCGGGTTCTCGGTTAAACTGTTTTTTCTGGCTTGATTCTCCATCAGTTCTTGGACCGTTTCGAACGATTCCGAACCTCATGCTATCAGTATTCTTTTCCGACTCGTCAGCTTGCAGAACGTCAGTCGAGAATCAAGCTTCAAGCTTCAAGATCTTCGAGATTCCATATGCAGTCTTTGCTGGGACACATACAAACCCATGCATCGGCAAAAGCAGAAAGTGAGAGTCTGAGATCGAAAAGCCCTTTGCGGGCGAGCTCGTCACTACCATCACAGTAAGTATGGTAATAAGCTACTACACCGTGCACGACGGAGATCACCACCGTTCAAACTCAGCACCGAAGCTCCCTAGCCCCATCTACAGACTGCAACGACGTCTCGCCTCGTAGACAGACTGGTTATCAGTCTGAGAGTCTACTAATACGTCGATTGGCCTCAGCGGCCATCTACCGGACGAGTCCCACTGTAACACCCACTATCTAACGGTAGCGAAAAATTCGCCACCACGCGGGCGGTATTAACTCAGGTGATAGTGCAATGTACGAAACGGTACTTGGTATTGACAGGTATATTGATCTCCGAGCCTTATCACTAATGATTGACGTAGGTATTGAGTTCCTATCCGTACTTTTTTCAGATAGGGCAGCCTCGTGACGGGCCCAAGAGTTATAAATATGGTCAGTATAGGACTTCTTTCATTTCATCCTGCAAGCTCCACTACAACCCCACTTTCGAGTTGATCTTCCTCTCCTAGTACTAGATCATGTCGGCTCTCACCAACGTCACTGCGCTCGACCTATGCCTTGCTTGTCTCGGAGCATATTTGCTTAAGCAAGTCTTCAATAAGAAGAACCCTCCATATCCCCCTGGTCCTCCAGGGTGGCCTATCATTGGAAACGTCCTAGACATACCCTACATCAGGCCTTGGCTCACCTTCACAGATTGGGGTAATAAGTATGGTGAGTGTCTCTTGTTTCACACAACCTTGCATTTCAACGTCTTGTCGACAGGTGACATCTCGCATATTAATGTTCTGGGTCGACACATCGTAGTGGTGAACTCTGTCAAGACTGCGATGGACATGCTGGACAACAAGAGCACCATCTACTCCGACCGTCCTATTCTTCCTGTTGGCGGCGAACTTATTGGCTGGAAGAATGTTATGGTTCTCCTCCCTTATGGCGACGAGCTGCGCCGGCACCGCAAAACTTTCCACGGCGTCATTGGCACCCGTGCCGCTGTGGCCATATACAACCAAGTCGGGGAGGTCGAGACTCACCGATTCCTCAAGCGTGTGCTCGCGAAACCCGATCAACTGCAGGCGTATGTTCGACAGTACGTATCATTTATTGTTGCATCGACACGATCTTGATTTATACAGCACCGCTGGCGCTGTGATTCTGCGCATCTCTCATGGGTACGAGGTGAAAGAGAACGACGATCCCTTCGTCGATCTTGCAGACCGCGTTATGGCCCAGTGGTCGCATGCCACCGCTCCTGGCGCTTTCTTGGCTGATGTTGTGCCATTCTGTAAGTCATATCATTCAGATGTCTGCTTCCAATAGCCTTACCACTTTTAGTGATCAAGGTCCCGGAATGGTTCCCTGGTGCTGGCTTCAAGCGTCTGGCCCGCAAATGGCACGACAACCTTGAAGAATTGGTTTGTGCACCGTACAATTTCGTCGTGGATCAAATGGTGACTATCATCTATAATTCTGTGAGTATGCATTGAAACTTAACTTACACAGGCTGCTGGCACTGCCCCGGAGTCTTTCACCTCGAATCTGTTGAAAGGCGGCAGTTTGTCAGCAGAAGACGAGCACATCGTGAAATGGTCTGCTGCAGCCCTATACGCCGGTGCTTTTGACACAGTTGGTCCCTCCCCCATATTTCTGACAATCATCTTCTGAGGGAGGCACACTTTTTCCCAGACTGTTGCTACTATCGATGCGTTCTTCCTAGCTATGACGCTATTTCCTGACGTGCAGAAGAAGGCTCAGGCTGAAATAGATGCTATCGTCGGTCCTGATCGTCTTCCCTCCTTCGACGACCAAGACACACTCCCCTACATCGGAGCGCTTGTTAAGGAGACCCTACGATGGCATTCTGTTATTCCTACCGGTTTGTGTGTTTCATTTAACGCATTATTGAGTTGCCGAGCGGTATTTCAATGTCAGGTTTTGCTCACTGCGTCTCTAAGGACGACATCCATGACGGGTACTATATCCCAAAAGGTTCCTTGATCATACCTAACATCTGGTCGGTACATCTCTTTTTCCATATTCAACATTTGAACAGAGTATGATGGCAGGTTCATGATGAACGACCCGAAGAGATACGCTAACCCCTCGCAATTCAATCCTGAACGCTTTTTAGGCAAGGAGCCTGAGACAGATCCACGCACGATCTGCTTCGGTTTTGGAAGACGGTAAGCATGCAATAGGGTTTTGTGCCATGCTAACTTTCTGCTCTGCAGTATTTGTCCAGGTATATCCGACTCTCAGATTATATTCTGACGTTGAATTCATTTCGTTTACAGGTCTTTATCTCGCTGAAACCTCGGTCTGGTTGTCCGCCGTGATGTCACTGGCCGTGTTCGATATCTCGAAGGTCGTCGAGAACGGTATTGAGATCACCCCTGAGGTGGATCCGATATCGGGCACCATCAGGTATGTTGGGTATCTGATACGTCCGGCGCTGATCCGGATGTATATCCTTCTAGCCACCCTAAACCCTTCAAGTGTTCCATTGAGCCTCGCTCTTCAAGAGCCGTCGCGCTCATTGAACAGGACGTTGACTATTAAGCGCGAGGATATGAATCACAAAGCTGAGGCAAGCGGCGATTTTCACACCTGCCATCTAGGTCCGTCATAGTTTCTACATTGTATCATAATGCAGGATCGGCTATCACATCGCGATACAATTGTACATATCTTCTTGTTCCATGTTTTTTTTTTTTTTTTTATCCATTTTTTGTCCTTTGGGGTCGAGGACCCTATGTCGGACATAGCCCTATACACGGGGGGCTTACTCCCGTTTTAACTATCGTATTGTATGTATATTCTATGTGTGTATTTTTGTTGAACACGTACTCCGTCAGCTTGGTGTCGGGCGAAGGCCGACGCTGATTTCGTACAGGGGGAATTATGTGGGGAGGTGCTTCGTTGGGGTAGTAAGGTGGGTGGGGGGCGCTGTTCTCGGCGCCTGTGTTTGATCTTAATTGTCCCGCCGCCTGTTCTTCTCCTGCTAGCTTCTCGTTCCTACATCGACTCTTCGTCCTGCGATGGTCTTTCCCTCCGGTCTCGGAGCGTTGTTTGTTGTACATTTGTTGTTACATTTTTATGTTTGTTTTATGTCCTGTTTGGGATAATACGTGCGTGAGTTGTTCTATGATTCGTGTCCATGATCTCACCGAATGAGGGTTTGAATCGTCCAGTACTGTTGATATAGTGCATTAAGTGGTCAAGTGCTTGGTCCGAGTTGAGGAGGAATGAAAGGGAGTTGGCCTGGCGTTGTAGGGCGTTCGCCAGTATATGTCGTTCACGCACATATTGCGGACAGTCTAGAAGGAAGTGAGTGATTGTTTCGTCTCTGTCTGGGCACATGGGACAGCACGGGGTGTCACTCTTTCCTATCTGGTGGAGGTGTTGGTTGAGTGGTGCGTGACGTGTTCTCAGCTGGGTGAGTATACTTGTTTGGCGTCTGGGGAGCAGTGCGACTAGCTTGATGTATTTGTTGGACGGAGTGCTTGGATCAATTGCTGACATCTTTGCGTATCTTGGTGACTTCTTCCATGCTTCCTCCCATCTTTTGTTTAGGTGCGCTTGATGCCATTGCTTGAGTGCGGAGATGCTGTCTGGTAGCTTCTTGGTTTTCAAGTATTTGGGGAGTTCTCTTCTTGCACTCGTCTGCTCTTGTCCCGTTGCCGCTTCTTTTGCCGCCTTGTCAGCCAGTTCATTCCCTGGTATTCCCTTGTGTCCCGGGATCCATCGAACCGTGAGGTTGAAGTTGAGCTTTTGTTCCTTTCTGCGTTCGGCTAATCGTTTCGTCATTCTGCGAAAGTGCTCCACTAAGTACCCGCCTGGCTTAGAGTATGAGTTCTCACCAGATTGAATTGCTGCTCTGTTATCAATGAAGATTGATGCCAGGTAAGTTATATTTTGCTCTGTTGCTATTAGTTTCACTGCTAATGTTAGTCCTACTACCTCAGCTTCGTATACTGTATGCTTGCGGTCTGATCCTAGATGGTACTTGAGTATACATGGGGTTCTGCCTTCGCGGTGTAGATGAGGAATCTTGACTATACGTAAAAACACTTAAAACAAAGGGGTGCTCAATAGCAAGATTGGGATACGAGACAACGACTCGACCCAAAGGACAACCACTGAGAGAAGTTCCTCGAAATAAAAGTGGAGGGAAACTCTATGAGCTAGGCGGGTGCTAATAGGCGCAAGAAGATAACGCGCGCGAATGCGAGGCGAAGGCGCGCGAGATGTGCGCGTGAGCGGGAGGTCCGAGAATGCGCACGCGCGAAGCGAAGGTGCGCCTAAAGCGTTAGAGGCAAGATTTTATTGAGGAGTGAGTGCACAGATGGATGATTGACAAGAGAATAAGATCAGATAACAAGTGAGGAGGTGATCTATTCACTTTCCAGTATACAAAGATAAGGGAAAAGTAACTACCCAAACCCAAAGGAAACCCTTCTGTATTTAAGAATGGAGATGGCGTGCTTCCGAGCGCGCTCCCGAACCAAGTAACCATATCAACTCTAATTATAACTAAGTTTAAATAAACTTTCTATAAGTAGCGCGGACGTCGGACCGAAGATTTTATTAGTTCAATGGACAAGATAGAAATAACGCACCAGTAAATCAGTAAGGACATGGGACAGATGGACGGACGATAGCGCGAAGACCTATGAGGAGGCGCGCGCGAACGCACGCATAGCGCATGCGTAGGTAAGGCGCGCCTAAGTGCGCGTGAGTTCAGATAAGGCGCGCCCGAGTGCGCGCGAGAGTGGTCCTTAGGAGTAGGGCTGTAACATATAGGAATGTATGGTTAAAGGCCGGATATTCGGTATTGAGACGCGTGAGTCTCTACAGTGGATCAATACGGCTGCCGCTCCTACTCCTCCTCCATGGCTGGATCCATCTGTGTATATCTGTATATTGTCGGTGAGTTCTCGTTGCTCTTTGATGGTGTCCTTTTCCTTGGGGGTGATGTGTATGTGATATTCTATCGGTTGCATCTTGACCGAGTTTTGTAGCGGATCTATCGTTTCGACATCATCAGGAAACGCTTGGAAAGTTGTGATCAAGTTGTGCAGTGAGGAGCGATGCCGGGATATGTTTTGGTGCTTAACGATGTGTTGGATGTGTGGGTGGAGGGGATGGTGTTTGGGTAGAGTTGCGAGCTGTAATGCTGCGCGATGACAGGTCTTCTGGAGGAGAAGGGATGCAGGCATTAGGTTAGCGTGTGTGTCTAATAGGTCAGTGGCGGTAGTTCTCATGGCACCAGTGATACTTAGAACAGCTATCCTCTGAATTCTTGCTAGTCTCTTTGCGGTTCCTATGGATCCTCTCTGCTCTTTCATTGAACTGTCGCGGAATGTTGGTTTGAACCATAGGTTAGTGCCATATGTGAATTTTGGTATGGCTACAGTGAGATATAGCTTTCGCATTAACTTGGCTGATACCCTGTTTGCAGGTCTTGATAGGCGTTGTAGCTGCAGTATATACTCGGTTCCTTTTGCGATGGCATGTCCTACATGGAATTTCCATGACAGTTCTTGATCGACTAAGAGTCCTAGGAATCAGTGGTGATCGGTGGGGTGTATCGTAGTGTTCTGAATGACGAGTGGAGGGCATGTTTGAGTTTTGCTGTGGGTGAAATCAATTAGTGCGAATTTATTTACTTCAAACCTAGAGTTATGTTCTCTGGACCATTGCAGCGCTCCATTTGGGTGTTCCATCATGCTTTTTAGTGTTCTGTGTGTGTCTTCGAAAGTTGTGCCTACGGCTATGTATGCCATGTCGTCTATGAATGCTAGTGCAGTTTCTTTCTTGCGGGGGTCTGCTACATCTATAAGGTCAGTGTTGTAAATGAGGTAGGCAATCATTGACAGTGGGTCTCCCTGCCCTATACCATTCCTTACGTCGAACCACAGGGAGAGAGAGTCGTTAAATTTGAGCTGTGTTCTTCGTCCTGTAAGCATACATGTCGTGAAGTCTACTATTTCCGGCAGTAATCGGTGTTTCTTCATATTGTGGGCCAGGCGATCTGTTACTGCGTTTGGGAAGGCTCCCTCTATGTTGAGGAATAGGATGGATGCGACTTTTCCATTGCACCAAGCATTCTTGACAGTTGATTCTAGCAAGTGCAGGGAGTCAGTGGTTGTGCGTCCTGGTCGTCCTCCAAAGTGGGTCTTGGGCAGTAGTTCATGGCGTTCTAGTATGTTTGATACCCAATCTGCGATGATTGTGGTTAGTAGTTTACATGTTGTATTGATCAGCGCTATAGGGCAGTAGGCTTTAGGGATCGAGTAGTCCGCTTTTCCTGGTTTCTTCAGGACTACTGTGGTGAATTCTCTCCAATGTTCATAGTAAGTTTTGAGCTTGAATGTCGTGTTGAAGAGGTGGAACAGGTAGGGCGTGAGGATGGAGGAGGCTCGCTTGAAAACAATATTACATATACCGTCTGGGCCTGGAGCTTTATACGAGCTCGTGTTAGCGATAGCTTTAGCTATTTGGTCCTCCGTTATTGGCATGAAGGGCTTGGCTGGGTTTGGGTATGAGTAGTCCTGGGGTACTGTACTTACGTTTGGGGGGGGCGGGAAGAAGGAGTTTACTAGGGCTTCGCTCTTTTCTTTGTTGGTGATGGCTTCGGATATGTTCCCATTGGTGTCCGTTATCTTGAGTGCCAGGATACTTGTCCTTCCTCCATCGCCATAGGAGGTGGTCACGTAGCGATTTGCAGTGTATATACTTTCTTGGTCCAATTCTTCGAGGAAGGCTAACCAATGTTCCTGTTTCATTTTCCGGATTGTTTCTGTCACTTGATTGCGGAAATGTTGATGCTCTGCGTGAATGGGGTGATTGGGGAGTCCTTGTAGCTTGTAGGATTGGTTACTTAGCTCGTTTTTCCTATTTAACATATTTGTCAGCTCCTTTGTCCACCATCTCTTTGCATGAGGACTCGGTTTGGATTTGGGGACTTTTTCTTCGATGGTGTTCTTGATTGCGTTGGTGAGGTTTGATGCGGCTTCTTGGTATTGTTCTTCTGTGTTGATGGTCGTAGGTTCTGGATATTCGTATAGGTGTCGTTGTAGTGCGCCGCAAAAGATTTCCCAGTCCACTTCTTGAAAGTTGTAGGATGTTGTGGTGGATGCGCAGGGTACGTTAAGATATAGTGTGCTAATAATTGGGACATGATCAGTACAAGGAGGCCTTCTTCTTGGGATGGTGTTGCAGAGCATGAACGAGTCTAGAGTATGTGTGGTGCAGAGTACGTTGTCCGGTCGGGTCCAGTTGCCGCTACTCGTGGACTGGAGCGTGGGCTTGTCTTTAGGTAGGGCCATCTGTAGGTCAAAGTCTGCCATTAGTTCAATTATACGATTTGCTGTGTCTTGAGCTTCCGGAGGTGTACATAAGTGATTGTTCCTTGATTCTTCCCATAGGTGGTGATGGGCGTTGAAGTCTCCTAGGATGATTGTGTGGTCAGTGGCGGTAGGGCGGATGGTGCGACTTTCACGTTCTAGATATGTTGCTAGCTTGGGGATGACTTCGCATTTCGTGCTGTCGTCGTATATGTTGATAATGGTGATTTTTCTGAAGTTACCGTTCATCTGAATGACTACTACATCCGGGGAGGGGAACGGCAGCTGCCTCCAGTTGTTCGTATTGATGCGCCTGTGAATTAAGGTTATGGCCTGAGATCTACTTTGGTGAGTGTACCTATGTGTCGGATATACCACATTCCAGTCTGGGGTAGCTTTGGTGTTGCCTAGGTCATTGATAAAAGGTTCCTGTAGTGCTACAATGTTGAAGTCTTTCGCTGTGAAAGGACCACTGAGTATACAATGTTGTGCCGTGCTAGATTTGTTTAGATTTTCTTGCCATATTCTTAGTCTTACAGCCTGGGTGTTCTGGTCGTTAGACATGTTGGGACGGTGCATAGAGGGAGTCTGGCGTTTGAGAGTGGCAATTGGGTGTCCATCTTGATGAGAATCCTATGTTGCGTGGGAGGTGCGAGGTGCCTCTTGCCAATCTTGTCCCTCTTTGGTTGAGGTGTTGATCCAGTGTATCTTGAGTTTGGGGATTCACGTCTTGCAGAAGTGAGATTGCCGTTCTGATATATTGTGTGGCCTTGGGGGGTGCTTGTACTTGGGTCCAGGATTCTTCTGTTGGGAAGTACGGTATCATGTTGTCTGAGTCTTTGATGTCTAGGTCCTGGCATTGTCGTTTGAATTCCGGGCATTTTCTGTCCCAGCTGGTGTGGTCGTCTGAGGCGCAGGGAATGCAGCATGTCTGGTCTCTGTTGTCGCATTCGCTCGTTCTATGTTCTCCTGCACACGTGGCACATGCATCCTTGTGGGAGATACATTCTTTGGCAAAGTGACCGTAATGTTGGCATTTTGCGCAACGGAAGGGTTCTCGTTTGTTCTTTTTGACCTGTAATCTGTTCTTGTTTAGCATGATTCCATCTCTGATACTTACGTTGGCAATTTTTGAGTCATTGACTCTGATGGTGAGGTGAGCGACTCTTTGGTTTGGTGTTCTCTTCGTCGGAGGCTTGATCCATCTTGCTGAGGTGATTGTGTCCTTTTCCCAGTCGTTTTCTTTCTCGAGTTGACATAGTTGTTCTGCGTTGTCTGGGTCGAAAGTTAGCGGGACAAATTGTATAACTACCTGATATGTTCTTTCTTTTAGGAGTGCATTGGGGTCTAGTGCATTGATGAATTTCTCTTTGATGTCTTTGCTTTTGAGGTATTCGGCCACTTCCGATGATTGCATCTCAATTACCATTGCTCCTGTTCTGAATTGAGAGACAGCATGTGGTTCGAGGTTCAGAGATTCGTGATCACTGTCCGTGATGGTCCTGATCGTGTCTGCAATTTTAGTAACTAGTTGCGCATGCGATACTTTGCCTGGGGCCAGGTGGCTGTCCTTGGGTATATCTATTAGAACTTGGCGCGCTTTGATTATGCTTCTTGCTGCTGTTTTCATGGCTTGGCTGATCGGGGTGTTTTCGTCTATATCTGTTAGCAGTGCCGCTTTATATCCTCCTCGCTGAGATGCTTCCTTAACCTGTGTTGTGAGGTTAGTTACTGCTTCTTGTACCTTTTCTAGTCTTGTATTGATGTTTGCCAGTTCCGTCGTAGTTGGCCAGTTGTTGATTAGAGTGGCTGAGGTGGTTATGTTTTCTGATATGTCTTGCAGTTTTGCTATGTGGGGAGAGATTGCTGTCAGTACTAGTTTTGCAACTTTGTCGGCTGATTCTATTTCCGCTGTTTCTTCTAGGAGGAAAGCCACTGCTCATATTGCGTTCTGGGCTGGTAGATTTACTCCTGGGAGTTGTGTGATGTGAAATAGAATGTCTGAAAGGTTGTTAGCTGAGAATGGCTTGCCGCTGATAGCCATGGCTGTTTGAATTAGATAGGTTTGGGCACTTGCCACATCTTTTACTTCACTGTTCAACGCAACTATTTCATTTACCACTAGTCTCGATGACGATCTTGTTGCTGGTGTAATGACTTTCAGGTTTCCTTTTGTGTTGGTTGGCATTGTGTTTTCTTTTCTTTTGTTTTTCGGTTTTGTTGTTTTCGGTTTTAGTTTATGTACTGGTCGAAGTAGGGAGACAGAGAATTAAGTAGATAGGGAGAGAGATTATTATAAAAATGAGATTGGAATGAAACGGAAGTAGAAAGTATGAGATAAATGGTTTGGATGGCGTTGACGCCGTCGCCGTTGTAGGCCGCGCTATTGGTTAGTTGTTGTTTTTCGGGGTCCTAGTCGGGGTGCCACTTGGTAGCGGACCAAGAAGCGATCCGTGTTCCATGTTGTTGACAGTGCATACTCTGGCATTAAAGACGCTTGTGGTCTACACCTCAGGCTTGGATGTCAGAAATATGGGGTTGGACCAGGGAGACCACAGTTAGCTCCCTGCCTATTGCCGATGGACCTTCAACACCCAATGATGATCGATTTGCAGATAAAATTAGAGGATGGTACTTGCCACAGGAGAGAGGACTGGCACGTGTGTCAGAACATGCTGATCACGTGAGCACGATATACGACATCTCATTGCAGAATGTCAGATTCTTCAAGCACTCTTTGACAGTGAACACACAGACCTATATGCATATGTGAAAGCAGAAACTAAGAGTCTGAGATCGAAAAACCCTTTGTGGGCCTCGTCACTGACATAGCTGGACATGGTAACTTCAATAAGCTACTACACACTGCACGACGGAGACCACTGACGCTTCAACTCAGCCCGAAGCACCCAAACCCCCTAGCCCTACCCATAGACTCCAACGACGGCTCGCCTCACAGACAGACTTGTTAAGTAGTTCCAGACTTTGGCCCATGAGTCTACTAACTTGAATATCCCCAGAGTGGCCATTTTCTGGACGTGTCCCACTGTAACACCCACTCCCTAACGGCAATGAGAAATTCGCCGCCGGGCGGGCAGTGTTTATGTACAGGTGACAGTACAATGTACGAAACAGTACTAGTACTTTGTAGTGAGCTCCGAGTCTTATCATGATATCACTAATGCTTGACGTAGGTTTCCACTGAAATTGATGATCTTTTCCATCCAGACTTTTTTCACATAATGAAGCCTCGTGACGGGCCCAAACTTAAGTTCAGTTATAAATAAGATGGTCAGTATAGGAATCTTTTCATCTGGTCCTGCAAGCGTCACCATAACCCCACTCTCAAGCTGATCGTCCTCTGCTAGTACTAAATCATGTTAGCCCTCACCAACGTCACTGCGCTCGACCTATGCCTTGCTTGTGTCGGAGTATATCTGATTAAGCAGGTCTTTAACAAGAAGAACCCTCCATATCCCCCTGGTCCTCCGGGGTGGCCTCTCATCGGGAACGTCCTGGACATGCCCTACATCAGGCCATGGCTCACCTTCACAGAGTGGGGCGAAAAGTATGGTGAGTATCTCTTGTTTCCCACAATCTTGCATTTCAATGTCTTGTCGACAGGTGAAATTTCGCATATCAATGTTCTGGGTCGACACATCGTAGTGGTGAACTCTGTCAAGATCGCGATGGAAATGCTGGACAGCAAGAGCGCTATTTACTCTGACCGTCCTATTCTTCCTGTTGGTGGCGAACTTATTGGCTGGAAAAATGTTATGACTCTTCTCCCTTATGGCGACGAGCTGCGCCGGCACCGCAAAAATTTCCACAGCGTCATTGGCACCCGCGTCGCTGTGGCCATATACAGCCAGGTTGAGGAGGTCGAGACTCACCGATTCCTCAAGCGTGTGCTCGCGAAACCCGATCAACTGCAGGCGCATGTTCGACAGTACGCATCGTTTATCGTTGCATCGACACGATCTTGATTTATATAGCACTGCTGGCGCTGTGATTCTGCGCATCTCTCATGGGTACGAGGTGAAAGAGAACGACGATCCCTTCGTTGACCTTGCGGAACGCGTTCTGGATCAGTGGTCGCGTGCCACCGCTCCTGGGGCTTTCCTGGCTGATGTCGTGCCATTCTGTAAGCCACAGCATTCAGATGTTTGCTTCTAATGGGCTCACCACTTTTAGTGATCAAGGTTCCTGAATGGTTCCCTGGTGCTGGCTTCAAACGTCTGGCCCGCAAATGGCACGACAACCTTGAAGAATTGGTTTGCGCACCGTACAATTTCGTCGTGGATCAGATGGTGACTATCATCTATAATTCTGTGAGTATGCATTGAAACTTAACTTACACAGGCTGCTGGCACTGCCCCGGAGTCTTTCACATCGAATCTGTTGAAAGGCGGCAGGTTGTCAGCGGAAGACGAGCACACCGTGAAATGGTCTGCTGCAGCCCTATACGCCGGCGGTTCCGACACTGTTGGTCCCTCCCCCATATTTCTAACAATCATCTTCTGAGAGCGATACACTTTTTCCCAGACTGTCTCTACTATCAATGCGTTCTTCCTAGCTATGACGCTATTCCCTGACGTGCAGAAGAAGGCTCAGGCTGAAATAGATGCTGTCATCGGTCCTGATCGTCTTCCCTCCTTCGCCGACCAAGACACACTCCCCTACATCGGAGCGCTTGTTAAAGAGGCCTTACGATGGCATTCTGTCATCCCTACCGGTTTGTGTTTCATTTAACGCATTATTGAGTTGCCGAGCGGTATTTCAATGTCAGGTTTTGCCCACTGTGTCTCTAAGGACGACATCCATGACGGGTACTACATCCCAAAAGGTTCCATGATCATGACTAACATCTGGTCGGTACACTCTTTTTCCCATATCCGATGTCTGAACAAAATATAATGACAGGTTCATGCTGAATGATCCGAAGAGATATACTAACCCTTCGCAATTCAATCCTGAACGCTTTTTAGGCAAGGAGCCTGAGACAGGTCCACGCACGATCTGCTTCGGTTTTGGAAGACGGTAAGCATGCGGTAAGGTTTTGTGCCATGCTAATGTTCTGCTCTGTAGTATTTGTCCAGGTATGCCCGGCTCCCAAACTGTATTCTGACATTTAGTTGATTTTCGTCTACAGGTATTTACCTCGCTGAAGCCTCGGTCTGGCTGTCCGCCGTGATGTCACTGGCCGTGTTCGATATCTTGAAGGCCGTCGAGAACGGTATTGAGATCATCCCTGAGGTTGATCCATTCTCAGGCACAATCAGGTATGTTATACATCTGATCACGTCCGGCGCTATCAGGATCCGGATGTATGCCCTTCTAGCCACCCCAAACCATTCAAGTGTTCTATTAAGCCTCGCTCTTCAAGAGCCGTCGCGCTCATTGAGCAGGACGTTGACTATTAAGCGCGAGGATATGAATCACAAAGCTGAGGCAAGTGACGATTTTTCAACCTGACATCTAGGTCCGTCATAGTTTGAACTTTGTATCATAATACAGGATCGGACCAGTAGTTGGTGCAAGCGTGGGTGGACAGCTTGTGCCAGTAGAGATATTTAGGATATTGATTTAGGCAAACAATGTCAGCACGTATAGCAAATTTCGAATATGAAATGGCAGGTAGTTAAATAATTGATTTGAATCTTAACTAAATACTACGACGAAAGATTTGCCCCGACCTATGTCTCGAAATCTACTTCAGAGCACTAAATAAGCTTAATCAACACTATCACGAAAGTGGGAATAAATAAATGCAAGTTCCCCTGCTCCTTGCGGAGCACTAGACAACCCTTAACTTCACTAAGCATCACACACTACTGGTTGACATATGCAAACGTTCTTGAAAAGCGATCGAGGTCATGCCTGTTGCTGCATCGGAGTCGGCCACGAGCTTGGCGTTATATTCTCGAATGCCAAGGATCAGGCGTGGTCCTAGCACAGACATCTGCACGACCTCTGAAATTTCAAGAAAGCCGCACAAAGTCTGAGCGCCTAGGGATTGTTGACCCTATAGGAATGATGAATCGTGGTCGCATACAGAAGTGAAAGATTAACATACCGTTGAGATCAGTGTTGGAGAGAAATCAAGAATGATATGGGAGCAAGAAACAGCAACAAAGCTACCATATCGGACCCTTCAGTAAAAAAAAAGGAATCACAATCACAATATAAGCTTGCCTCGCAAAGTAAACTAAGTGAGTTTTCATCAACACTGTGAGACAGTCCTCGATAAACCCTCCCGTCGAATGTCGTTGTAGTTCGCGGAAGTGTTTTACAGCAATCCAGATTGCGAGACATAGTGCGAGGACCTCCCACACGGTACCCAATATCCAAGTCATGGAATTTAGAAGCGGAATAACTTCCAGATAGGCAATCGCGCACTGATGAGTGCCGGAGAAAATGAGTTCCACTAGTATTCATCAATGAGCCCCATGCACGTTTATTTCATCCACAATTATGCATACCTCCTGAAGTACGCATCATTGTTACTACGAGTGCCACTCCGTTGAAAATGGCAACGGCCAGCGAGGTGACAATGAGAAATATCAAGATCTTTCTGGATCCTTGATACATGGCATATAACCGAGTGATGATGGTGACTTGCAGCATGTTTCAGTCAAGTCAATATCACTGAGGTGTCGCAAGTGCCAAACTCACCCCACAGCATTGGTACTACAAAGGCACTTGTCACATCCCGTGTGACGAACATAATAAAGCCTGATGGATTCAGTCAGTGACCTGCCTCGGGTACCACACTCTAAACGGACTCACATCTATGACAGTATAGGGTGGCAGTCATGAGTAAACCAAGAAGCTAGTAAAGAACGGCACCCACTCCTATAGAGCATCACAGTTCATTGGAGGGGGCTAATAGGCATTTGTGCAGAAGACTTACTGTATCTGTCAGCGAGATGGTCGGAATATTGCCTGTATGTTGTTGGTCAGAAGAGGCAAAGACAGAGAATATGTACTAAGCAGACATACCCACTACGACCAGGCTGATTATGAGAGATATATAGTTAGCACAACACTGACTGTTTAGCCTTCCGAACATACGCAGCAAATAAGAATCCAGGGTAGCGAACCTAGTAAGGTACTTTCAAGTCAGCACAACATAAAAAGAGCGACAAACAAGCTACATACACCGAGATACAGAACTGTCATCAAGGACCAACGTTGCCTCTGTAATTGAGTGTACTTTCATGAGTGTTCCTCTGACATGAGACTTTACTCACCCAGATCAGTTCAATCTATGAAACTATTCTTAGCGAGATGGGTGCTCCGGTCATGGCATCGACATACCTCTTGCCCGAATGAAAGTGCTGAAAATACTTGTAAGATATCAGCAGTCCTCAAATATGATCATGCTCACCCCAATCATACGTCACTCCAACAAAGGCAGCAACTACGAAACCATAATCAAGATTAGATCGAGACATCAGCTTCAACATCTGACTGCTCTCTACGAACATGAAAAATAGCTGAAAAAACGAAATTCATTGATGATCGGCCACCAAATGGGATCATTCAAAACTATGGTCATATTGGCAGAGAATGGGTGTGGTTGAGAGATAAACTTGGTGGTCGTATGATGATGGCATTCGTGCTAGTTATACCACCATCCAGTGCTTGGATCACCGAAACAAAATCAAGGGAGGATGGCCGTTCTTGGTTGAATTGGTTGAATTCGCATGAAGAAAGATAGATTAATCCAGGGGCTCATATATCAGCAATGAAACATTTGCACGAGCAAAACACTTGAACACTGCAAAAGATTGAACAACATCAAGAACTGTTTCGTGATCTCGTCGTCTTGTTTCAAATGCCATTTTTGCTACACATGCATCAGTCCATCAGTGCAACTTCATATGTTTGACACGTACTGAGCAAGGTGCGACCATCAAAAAGCCTGTCATCTCCACTCTTTTCGGCTCGCCGGCACAGGCCCGGGGAGCATAATAGTTCAAGCAAGGCACTCAACAAATTCACGTTGCATCGGTATGACGCTAGACCAGAAAAGCTGGCCGTCAACATAGGGGAGATCGACACGAAGCAAACAAACTCACCCCTATATCAAGAGAGCGTCGAGAGAGGACATTGGAGAAAATGATACTTAGATACACAGTAATTGACGGTGGTAAAGTTCTGTTGGCACACCATCAGAGTCAAAGTCCGAGGAAAAAACTCACCCACGCCATACAGCTACCAAGGCACACCATCAACACCATACCACTGGATTCATCATACAGTTGATGCCAATTGGAAGTTCTTCCGTTGATTCACGCTTTCATACGGTAGCCTGTGGATTGGGGCGTCGTCTATATTTCGCATGAACCAGTTACTATAACGACGCTCGAGACTACATCGACGCCCCAGAACTCCGACTGACGACCAAGATCAGAGAACGTAGAGAATGCACAGGGTGTGCATAGACAAGTGATGGATGCAGTTCGGCCGTGGGGTAGATGGTGGTCATCGCTTTTCAGCGGGTGTACCACGAAAATAAATTGATGCATCATGCAAATAGAGCACTGGAAGAAACCAAAGTCGGACACATCGCAGGAAGCCCGACTTTCCTTCTGACGATTATGTAGTCGATGGCAAATTGATGCCCACATTGTTTCGAAATAAACTTCAGCAGCATCTCTGCCTCACTGTCTTCCCCTGGGGACTTGACGAGCAAATACGAAAATATAGTAAGGGCCTAAGGTGACTGATGAAAACAGATATAAACTTGACGCACCACGCTTCTAGAGATCCACATTGCATCTCGCAGTTGACGTTTTTATTGCCGTACATACCTCGATGCTTCACTTTCCTCCTATGTCGTAAGTCCTCTGTCCAGGGATCAGTCGCCAAGTGATGCACACTTGCTCGCTCTCTCTTCTGCTGCTCAGTGAAAACCGATGCGAAACGTACCACACTAGATCCTTCCCGGTTGGTGCCATATTCAAACCAGTCTGGATGTTCTTGAGACAATCTAACCACTTCGCAGGTAGCATTCGGCTGTGGCTACACGTAACTTGTTGCATTTCCAGGTCTGTTCAACTTGCATTGGAGCCAAACATAAATGCTGCGTGCACTAGGACTTTTAATTTGCGTCAGGGATTCAAAATAAAGTTTTGTAAAAATAAGGATTTGCAACTCCGAGGAACAAGGCAAGAACATGAACAAATTTTGTGATCGGTCAGAATCGACACTAAGGGTGATTGAAATATCGACTAACTGCGAAACAGATGCGTGTCGTGTCACGTGAGAGATAATGTGCAATTTTGAATGCTGATCTGGTAACAAGACATGTGCATTCTTCAGCCGCATATAACTGAAATATCTGTCCGAGACTCCGAGTGCAGTGACTACAAATTCTCTAGCGACTCTAATGGCCTCCTTAATATCTTCATTGCTCTGAGTTTGCGTGAAACGAGAACAGAACACCTAGCTCAAATGGCGAAAACTTTGAGATGGCCATGCTGTTCTAATTGAAGTGAATCCTGGTACAAGTTGATGGCCTCGTTGCATGAGATCATCACTCACTTCCGATTTGGTTGATCTAGTTTTGAGCGCGAGAGCAAAGTTGTTGAACATGAAATCACGATATGCACTCCCAAGCGGATGTGATGTCACTGCCTCGAGCTGGAGGCTGAGGTTCTTATGATGATGTCGTTAACATCACCGCATTGGTTGAAACGATTGAGGAGGACGAGTTTTAGGTTGTTCAATGGAAAATCATGACATATGTGCCCAACAGGAACAGGGCGCAGGTGCAGTGCTTCTTCGTACAAAGAGATGACTTTGTTGAGGTTATGAGAGTTGGTTCAGTGATCAGAGCAGGTAAGTTATTCAGGCAGGATTCACGTGAAGGATGTTGGACACGTCAGCACTGCGTTCTGGAAAGGACAAGGACGAGAACCACTGCTATCTTGATCATGATGCCTACTGGGCTACACGCGACTAGCTACAACCAAAGTCCCCCGGGGACTGCCGAGCCCCCTGGCACCCCTGCCCCTCGCTCTACTGTCTCCCGCCAGCCTGTCTCTGCTCTGCTCCTGCGCCCGACACGTCTACACCTGACAAGGTATACCACTACAATGTCCCTCGGAGCACAGAGAAATAAATTCACAACGATGTTGTATGCACTCGTTTAGGTCATCAATGGTACTGCATTGTTTGAAGCGTCGTCCCACTGCTTGTGCAAGCTCGTGGAGGGCTCTGGGATAGTATTTGTTGCACGGAGGACAGAGCTCAAGCACATATAGATGGTGATGCGCTCCTTGCAGTAGCGTCATGTCAGCAGAGAAGTGATAGATAGATAATGGATAATCAGACTGGCCTTGTGGGCGTAATGCAAGGGTTTCGCGAAAGAGATAAAGTCGATGTCTCGGGGATCCTTTCCAACGTGGCCTTTGAGGCAGGCCCACGCGAGTCAGGTTATGCTACACTTGCGCTGCACGTGTTGTTGACAACTGTTCGGTAGGATAGATGGTTCACGTGTTAAAGAAGAGGACAAGGTCAAAGTCGGTCAAATAGCGAAAACGGGACATACGAGATCGGGGGTGCATCGCAGGTTGCAAGAGCTCCACGGTTCGGACGCACTTCAGTTCGAGATGAATGTTCTATAGCAAGGCCGAACTGTTCCATCAGACACAATATATAAATAGAGCCCCTTGACTACTATTCGGCTGGCGATAAGGTATATCGGTGAAAAGGACTTATTATATGTAACTTTTCGAGCAGGTACCTTGCTGTACGGAGGCGAACTTAATCTCGGATTGGTAACAAGTCACTCATTACCGGACTATTCAAATTTCATAGCCTTCCGAAGTGAGCCCAGGCTAATGGCGAGCAATTTGCTATCGGTGTGGTTCAAATAATGAAGCCTCATGACTCTCCTCTGCATCTGATCCTTCAAGTTTCACTACAAACCCGCTCTCAAGTTGATCTATCCTCACCTAACATATCATGTTGGCCCTCACCAACATCACTGGGCTCGACCTATGCCTTGCTTGTGTCGGTGTATATTTGCTTAAGCAGGTCTTCAACAAGAAGAACCCTCCGTATCCCCCTGGTCCTCCGGGGTGGCCTCTCATCGGGAACGTCCTAGACATGCCCCACATAAAGCCCTGGCTCACCTTCACAGAGTGGGGCAATAAGTATGGTGAGTGTCTCTTATTTCACACAATCTTGCATTTCAACGTCTTGTCGACAGGTGACATTTCGCATATCAAGGTCCTGGGTCAACACATCATAGTGCTGAACTCTGTCAAGATCGCGATGGACATGCTGGACAACAAGGGCACTGTTTACTCTGACCGTCCTGTGTTGCCTGTTGGTGGTGAACTCATTGGTTACAAAAATGTTATGCCTCTCCTCCCTTACGGCGACCGTTTACGCCGGTACCGCAAAAATTTCCACAGCGTCATTGGCACCCGCGTCGCTGTGGGCGTATACAGCCAGGTCGAGGAGGTCGAGACTCACCGATTCCTCAAGCGTCTGTTCGCGAAACCCGATCAACTGCAGGCGCATGTCCGACAGTACGTATCATTTATCTTTGCATCGACACGATCTTGATTTTTATAGCACTGCTGGCGCTGTGATTCTGCGCATCTCTCACGGGTACGAGGTGAAAGAGAACCACGATCCTTTCGTTGACCTTGCAGACCGCGTTATGGACGAGTGGTCACGTGCCACCGCTCCTGGCGCTTTCATGGCTGATGTCGTACCATTCTGTAAGCCATAGCATTCATATATCTGCTTCAAGTGGTCTCACCAATTTAGTGGTCAAGGTCCCCGAATGGTTCCCTGGTGCTGACTTCAAGCGTCTGGCACGCGAGTGGCACGACGACCTTGAAGAATTGATTTCTGCACCGCACAAGTTCGTCGTGGATCAGATGGTGACAATCATTTACAATTCTGCGAGTGTGCGTTGAAGTTTGACTTTCACAGGCTGCTGGCACTGCCCCGGAGTCTTTCACATCGAATCTGTTGAGAGGTGGTAGTTTGTCAGCGGAAGACGAGCACAGTGTGAAATGGTCTTCTGCAACTCTATACGCCGGCGCTTTTGACACTGTTGGTCCCTCGCTCTATATTTCTGACAATCATCTTCTGAGAGTGCCACACTCTTCCCCCAGACTGTTGCTACTATCAATGCGTTCTTCCTAGCTATGACGCTATTCCCTGACGTGCAGAAGAAGGCTCAGGCTGAAATAGATGCTGTCATTGGTCCTGATCGTCTTCCCTCCTTCGCTGACCAAGACACACTCCCCTACATCGAAGCGCTTGTTAAAGAGACCCTACGATGGCATTCTGTTATTCCTACCGGTGTGTGTGTTTCATTTAACGCATTATTGAGTTGCCGAGCGGTATTTCAATGTCAGGTTTTCCCCACTGCGTCTCTGAGGACGACATCCATGACGGGTACTACATCCCAAAAGGTGCCATGGTCATGACTAACATCTGGTCGGTACCTCTTTTTTCTGTATTCAACGTTTGAACAGAATATGGTGGCAGGTTCATGCTGAACGACCCGAAGAGATATGCTAACCCTTCGCAATTCAATCCTGAACGCTTTTTAGGCAAGGAGCCTGAGACAGATCCACGCACGATCTGCTTCGGTTTTGGAAGACGGTAAGCATGCAGCAGGTTTTTGTGCCATGCTAACTTTCTGCTCTGAAGTATTTGTCCAGGTATGCCCGGCTCCCAAACTGTATCCTGACGTTCAGTTGATTTTTGTTTACAGGTATTCACCTCGCTGAAGCCTCGGTCTGGATATCCGCTGCGATGTCACTGGCCGTGTTCGATATCTCGAAGGCCGTTGAGAACGGTATTGAGACCATTCCTGAGGTTGATCCATTATCAGGCACAATCAGGTATGTTGGATATCTGATCACGTCCGGCGCTGATCCGGATATATACCCTTCTAGTCACCCCAAACCATTCAAGTGTTCCATTAGGCCTCGCTCTTCAAGAACCGTCGCGCTCATTGAGCAAGACGTTAATTATTAAGTATGTGAAGATGAATTACAAAGCTGATGAAAGTACTTGCTGTGGGCGATATCACATCGCGATACAATCGCACACGTTTTCTTGTTCCATGTTGACAGTGCAGACTCTGGTATGAAAGACCCTTTCTGACGATAAGCCTGTATAGTACCTCTCGCCCATAGTCAAGAGCACACCCAGATATTGATATTTCGGCTATCTATTCATTGATTGGCACCTCCATGGTGGCTACTTCTGGCTACATCACCAACAGCTCGCGACAGACTTGTCGTGCTGAGAGACCCATCTTACTAGCATCGCGAATGTTCATCTCTCAAACTTTCAACTGCGGAGCCGCGAGCTTCGTGAATGTCGAAACTTTCGAGTGCCATCGATTTTTTCTTATCTCCCTCGTTGCTCGTTTGAGCGTGTAGGACGGAATTATTGGTCTGATGCTTCTGGACTCTACCGCGGTCCACATCCCTTCCCCTTCATCTTCCGATCCGAAGGCTCCGGTTTCGAAGTGTTGAGGCTTGGAAGCTTTTTCTCTGATTCAGTGCGAACGCGTTGTAACATCTGTTGAGATACTTTTTACATCAAGTCTTTTTATGCATGCTCATTAACATTTACTGCGTGTTTGCTCAACAGATTCAGTACCACTTCCGTACTCGGAAATTGAGTCATTGCTGTTCCGAGCTCATGCACATACGTCGAGTTCAGAGGTACAGGCTCTCATTCATTACATGCGCGAACTTTGAATTTGATAATGCCACTGATCATCGAGTCCGTTCAACTGCCAGTGGGCCGTGGGGGCAGAGGACTCGCTGGCAGGAAATCACATTGACCGTGTACCGATTCTAATGTCACGATCGCTCCATCTCCCTTATTTTCAAGCCTCGTGTCTCATAGGAACTTCATGCACACACTTCATCATACCGAGCACCATTCAAAACAACTTACATCTCATCAATGTGTTGTCGACATACCGATCTCCAAGTAAAGGTAGAACCATTGCAGATTAGCCGACTTGGTCCCAACGATCTTCTCAGTTCTTTCTGTGGAAGTGGACTTACTGCGGCGTTAATATGCTGAGTTCGATCCTGTGCGTCTTTTGATATCCTACCGGACCACAGTAGGCGCGCTTTCTCACAACAACGATATAAGAAATACTCGCCTATCATCGTCTTGAAGCTTAGCTACTTCTATCATTGACTTTACTTGAATTGTTTAGTCTCCTGACTGCAAATAATTCCTTGTAATGAATAAATAAGTCAAGAAGAGATAAATAAATAGCTTGCAGTTGGCGGTATGAGCACATTACCTTGCACAGAGGGCGTAGTCAAACCTTGTAGAGTGTCTAGTCAGACTATATATAGAGATGCCAGGACTGCAATGGTCAAATTTACTCCTTCTGGACCGCCGAGGGTGTCAGAGCGTCATTTAGTTGGGGAATGGCTGCATTGAAATTGGGATTGCCCGAATCAAATGGTTGAAGATTTGGCGTCGATTGGCCTAGCATACCAGTCAAGAACTGAAAGAAACCATCAAAGCACACATGTAAATGCTCACTTGGAGTAGCATTGTTTTTTTCGCTTCTGCCTGCCGACATGGTACGTTCCAATGAAGCACGTATGCCGGCGATGAATGACGGATCAGATAATAAAGGAGCATCAACTACCGCTCGCTCGACGATAGGATAGCTGAGAAAAATAGGCCTGGCCATCAGTACTGACCAAGTGGAGATGAGCGGACGAACCGGTCGATTTCCCCTAACAGCTCACGCTGGATAGCATCATTGGGCATGGATATCAATTTTGGGTCAGAAGATAGCCGTTGTCGGGCTATGTCATCGACACGAGACTTAAAGCCCTCGGTGCGTTCCTGTAGGCAGGGTAAGCGGTTGTGCCACGTATGTATTGATGATAACTCACACTGCGCTGGAAATGTGATAGGAGATCACGCCTCAGACGGTCAAATTCGCCCGATTTTTTGAATCTGTGGTGTGGCTCTTAAGTATTACCCCGGTAGTGTACAAAGTGACTTACTCGTCTATTAATTGGGTCGGATTGGTGATGGTCATAATACAAAGGGCGCATACTAGGCGCTGAGAGATAACGAGATGACGGTGAAGGTGAGAAGGACTCTCGGAAATAAAGACCCCGATTCGGACATAAGCAGAATCTAGAAGTTCATGATCAGGATAATACCGCACCCAAACCCAAACGAATTAACCGGGCCTCCTTATTTTCATCACAAACCACATTCGCTGGCATCTGGCGCGTACAAAAGTCATTTTTTCACCTGATCATCAAAATGACACAAGAGTTTCCGACTCTAACCAATGACCTGCTCCTCCGCGCAGCTCGCGGCGAGCAGACAGAGCGGGCACCTGTATGGGTCATGCGCCAAGCAGGGAGATATCTCCCAGGTACGTCGTCTAGATAGCCTCTCCATCCGATCCACCATAACCTACACCAGAGTTCCGAAAAACTCGTGAAACACATGAGTTCTTCGAGATATGCCGCTCGCCTACTCTCGCAACAGAGATCACCATGCAGCCTATCCGGCGGTACGCCGGCCTTCTCGATGCAGCCATCATCTTCTCCGATATCCTCGTAGTGCCACAGGCCATGGGTATGGAAGTGATTATGAACCCGGGCCCGCACTTCACTGATCCCTTGAACACGCCTGCGGACATCGAGAAGCTGCCCCGGGAGGTAGATGTAGAGAAAGAGCTCGGATATGTGTTCGAGGCACTCACCCTCACGCGGAAGACCCTTGCAGGCCAGGTTCCCCTCATCGGCTTCAGCGGGGCGCCGTGGACACTTATGATGTACATGATCGAGGGCGGTGGAAGCCAGACGCGTCAAAAATCAAAGACATGGCTTTTTAAGTACCCTGAGGCTTCAAAACAGCTCCTTGAGCGCATCACAGACATCTGTGTGCAGTATCTCATCGGGCAGGTTAACGCTGGCGCACAGGTTCGTCTACGTCTGTTCCATCGCGTATCGGATCACAGAAACTGAACTATGACTGCCAACAGCTTCTGCAGGTATTCGATTCGAATGCTGGAGATTTGTCGCCGTACGACTTTTCTATGTTTTCTCTGCCATATTTGAAGCGTATCGCGGACGAAGTCCGTGAGGGTCTCAAAGTCCGGCAACTTCCTGTCGTCCCTCTCACCTTGTTTGCAAAAGGCGCATCCCCATCCCTCGCTGCAAGCGCAGGATACGACACTATCGGTCTCGACTGGACGCTCGACCCTCGGGATGTTGCCAAGGTCACTGATGGTGTCATTGATGGTAGAACCATCACTCTGCAAGGCAACCTCGATCCCGTGGTGCTCTATGGCGGCAGAGAGGCCATCGAGCGCGAGGTAAAGAGGATGTGTAGTGCGTTCCATGATGCCAGGGGCGGTGCATGCAAAGCTTGGATTGCAAATTTGGGTCATGGGATCACACCAGGGGTTGATCCAGAAGACATGAAGTTCTTCTTGGAGTGTGTTCACAAGTACTCGGCACTACCGTCTTCATGACGCGGGAGAGGGGCAAAAGAAGTTATAATTGTACCAATAGAATCTTCATTCACGCTGCTAACAGGCAGAATGTCTTGAACGAGATCGCCTGCTCTCGCATATCATTCCATAGTGCCTTCTTGTAAGACAAGTGCCACGGAAAGGTAAATGAGATCAAAGCTACACGATATGAATGCTCGATGGATGGATGCTTTGGGGGTAGTGTGGACAGTGCAGATACTGAGCCTATACAACGCCAGAGAAAAATTCACCATTAAATACAGAAGAAAATTGGAAATGATCATTGTCAATAATAAAAAATGCGAGAACTGATTGAATATGAACGCAACAAAGCAAGGATATAGCTTGCGACAGATTCAATGGTATGGTGTCTATGCAACGACATCTGCAGCACTAAAACTGCTTCTTCTCCGTCTAACGGGTCGTGGACCAGGGCGTTGTGAAGACTTGGAAGGAGGCATGACGATGGCAGATGCTCCTGCCTTCATCCAGGATTCAGCTTTGCCTGACCGCGTGGTTGGTATTTCTGCCAGCGTAGATGCAGGGTTATGTTTCTTGGTGAGCGTCGGTAATCGTGAGGGGGTAGGTGAGGGGGGTTGGGGTACACGGCGCGCTGATGGGGCACCAGGCCCTCTTGCGGCGGCGGTACTCCGGGCCGCTGAACCTCCAGCCAATCGGGGTATCTTGTTAGGAGGTGGAGCCGCCGCTCGACTGCTCCTGGCGGCAGTAGTCTTCTGATGTACGCTTGTCGCGGATGACCGTAACACCCGCGTCGGGCGTTGTTCGGACGCCGTACCTCTTGCGCCCGAGACTCGAGTCGTTGTCCTAGCGCGAGGCCGGGTAACGGGTGGTGCTGCTCCAAGAGCAGGAAGGGTGTCATCCATCTCCACATCTTCTTCGTCCGATTCAATAGCGACTCGCTTTGCCATAGGGGTCTTGCGTGGCTGTCCGGGAGGAGGCGTCTCACGCGTCCTTGCAGCTATGACAGCACGACCGGGGGTGACAGGTGGTAGGGGTAGAGGTGCTGCGGGTGGCGTCAACGACCTGGTTTCGTGCATGACTTCGTCTTGTTCCGCAGGAGGTGTAGCAGGAGTCACAACATGTGCGGTGGCTGCGACTGCAGCTGCCTGCACGCGTCGTATCTCATCTGCAGCGGCCCACTTGGACCATTGAAGCTGCATCTGGTGCATGTAATGTTGCTGTGGACCAACAACACAACCTGGCCTGACAATGCGCATAAACGCAATCGCCTCCGATGCTGTGAAGCCATACTTCCAGATAAGATATGCTCCAATGAGGCATCCGGTGCGACCGAGCCCCGCTTTGCACTGAGTATCATATATACATGTTAGGACAGAAGCAAAAATACATATGAAATAACCCACATGTACAGCAACAACCCCACCGCCCTCGATGACGGCGTCTGCCACATCAATGAAAGTGCGAACAATTTCGTCTGACGGATTTGACCCATCTTCGAAACAAAGATCGAGATGTTTGATTCCACGATCCAAAAATAGCTGTTTATCGTAGAGCTCTGCATTGAGACGAACGACGAGGTCGACTTTATGCTTCTCAAAATAATCGAGGCAATTGCAGAAAGCGGAATTAAGTTTACGTTGTAGAGCAAGTTTGCGAGGCGACTTTGGTGGTGAAGCCACACCGGGTCGCACAGGGGATGCAGGAACTGCAATAGCAGTGGCAGTCTCGATTTCATTCCTCTGTTTTGTCCACGCATAATCTCTAGGTGAAGCAAATGCGATGAAGTTGGGTGTTATCCAGTTCCAGTCACCATTCTCGACCTTCTCATAGAACTCGTAGTCTTGGAGGTCGAAAGTATCCAAGTCGATAAGGCGGTTTTGAATTCCTTTCCAGAAACCCCACAAACAGTCGTGAATGCTAAGGTTGAAGGTTGAAGGGCCACGTCCTGCGTCTCTGAAGGACATGAACTCTAGTTCGCTTATGGGTTGGAAACAGCGCCATGGAGTGTAATTATGGACGATCAACTGAAAGGGGGTGAGTATGGTAGGATTTTGCAAGATGACGGTCATACCATGTACAGGGCCATCAACAAAGCAGCATTAGCTTTACGACGTGGATCATCCGAGGAATAGAGAACGAGACGGTGTGCACTAAGATCTTCATCCTGTGGCGATCATGATCGCGTGCAAACGATCGAGGAGAATTGGACGCGTACCTTCAAAAGGCCGTGAATTAAGAGGCATGCTTTGTAGACCATTGCAAGGTTTAGCGGGCCCCAATCCTGATAAAATGAGGTGTAAAGCAATTGGTCGTCAATTGTAAAGTAGTAGTAAATTGCGTCATCGTCCGGGGAGGGGGCTGAAGGACCAAGTGGTGCACCCATGTGAGGTTGGGGGCGAATCCTTGGTGCATTTCCTGAGTTCGAGGCTGTGCTATTGAGAGATTGGGGAGATGGTGCGGGGTAGGGGAAGGTAGTAAAGTAAAGTCTAGAGATAGGATTAATTCAGAAAATTGGACATGACCGGTCGTGAGCGGACTTTCCTGTCTCCAAAATAACAGAGCGGTGCGCAGGTTGGTGCCATGAAAGGAGTTCGCTGTTGTGAACGGTGACTAGAGTAGTAGAAAGCCTCGTGGTGGTCAGAGAGAAAGACGCGGTTTGTGAGGCAGGAACAATTGCCGCTATCAAGCCTCGAGGAAAGAACCACCTTACAAAAGGAAACGGGTCCCGTGACCGTCGCGTCAGGTCTTTGCTTTCTTCAATGACATCCTTTTGTTCTACTTCTTTGACAGTCAAAGTAATTAATTGCTCTCACTTGCCACAAGCAGCTTCCAGAATCATAAAGAGATCATCACCAAGAGTCGAGCAAGGATAATCCTAGTAGTTCCTTGGTAAAAACAGTGCGTCTGCAACGAGGCAACCCGCTAAACAACGTGTGTGTACATTAATGTGCGGCAGTATCTAATTCTAGGCGAACAGACTAGGAAGCCTAAATGCAATACCAAGGGGTCACGGGCGTAACTGAATCGAGATAGACTTGCGAAGAACACGAGTATCCAAGTCGGATCTTATTACTAAGTGATGATTGTCAGGGATCTTGGCGCGAATGGTTTCAAAGGCGGTCGAAACGCACTCTTGAGACATTGTAAACCCGCCTACAGCTGATCACGGTGCAGCCCTGTAGCATTTCAGACTGTTGTAAGAAAAGCTTGCAGGTCAGCCTGGAGAGCTTGGAGAGCCTGAACAAAGTTACTGTGGTTGTTGCCAGTTTGTAGCTGCGGCAGCGATGGTACATGATATTCAGCCATAGGCATGCTCTCTAGCTACAGAGTTGAATGCAACTATGAAGTCCTTTGATGTCACAGTGCTGAGAGAATGACATCGCGTTGTTTGTTCTTGTTGAAGCACGTGTATGTATCGGAAACCGCGAAGCCGTCAGCACCAGCTCGCCTGAGGGTCCACCATCAAAATCGTTCTGATAGCAGGAATCACACGCATAAACGCGTTTCACTGTCTTCATCATGCCTGAGGGACAGATTTTCAAGGTGCTACTACTTGCTATCCGCTAACCGCCCTACACTGACCCCATCCTTGTGGCCCATAACCTTAGGCAACTTACAGTGGAATTCCCGTGTTCGAGATGTGAGTCATTCATTCCACATTCCAGTCTCAGCCTCTTTTATGGCTACGCGCCCAGGATGTGCAAGGGCGTTGCTGTTATGCGTCGGCGCGCTGACTCGTGGCTCAACGCGACTCAGATCCTGAAAGTCGCAGGATTCGACAAACCTCAGCGGACCCGCGTGCTCGAGAGAGAAGTCCAGAAGGGCGAGCACGAAAAAGTTCAGGGTGGATATGGAAAGTACCAAGGTATGCAATCTCCGCGACTCCTTTTTTTGTGATCACTTAAAGAACACGCCCCACTACAGGAACGTGGATACCTCTTGAACGAGGTCTCGCTCTTGCAAAACAGTACAATTGTGAAGCTGCTCTGCGCCCCATCATTGATTTCCAGCCGGCAGCCAAGAGCCCGCCTCTGGCTCCTAAACACCTCGTCTCTACAAGTACAACGGCTCGTCCCGCGCGTCGCACAGCTGCAGCTGCAGAAGCAGCGGCCGCCCTCGCTGCTACTGCGCGCTCGCGTCGTAATGTAGAACCCCCAGTTGAATCTGATCACGAAATTTTATCCGTTCATGCATCAGAGGATGGATCCATGACATCCTCGCCTTCCCGCGGTTCGTCAAGCTCACGCACTCCCTCACCCATCGGAAATACATTGGACGCTACTAGAGACCGTCGCAGTGGCAATCGTCGAAAACCGCCACAGCGCCACATAGATGAACGCTATGATGACGAGGGTTCAGAGGAGGAATCTACGCAACCCAACGGCGCCACCGACCCACGCGCATACGCAGACCAAATCCTCGAGTACTTCATTTCTGACTCAAATCAAGTCCCCCAGGTTCTCATTTCCCCACCGCCTGATTTTGACCCGAACACCGCCATTGATGACGATGGTCATACGGCATTGCATTGGGCCTCAGCAATGGGCCGCCTACGTATTGTCAAGTTGTTGATCACAGCAGGCGCAGAAATATTCAAAGTGAATAAAGCAGGCCAGACTGCGCTCATGCGAAGTGTCATGTTTGCAAATAACTATGATGTGCGGAAATTCCCCGAGCTGTACGAACTTCTTCACCGTTCCACACTCAACATCGACAATTATAACCGGACCGTGTTTCACCACATCGTCGATGTTGCAATGTCGAAGGGGAAGACACATGCCGCTCGGTACTACATGGAAACAGTGCTCAACCGCCTAGCTGACTATCCAAAAGAACTCGCGGATGTCATCAACTTTCAAGACGAAGACGGTGAAACTGCACTGACAATGGCTGCCCGGTGTCGGAGCAAGCGTCTCGTGAAACTTCTTATCGACCACGGGGCTAATCCAAAGATCATCAACAATGATGGCAAGAGCACTGAAGACTACATCCTCGAGGACGAACGTTTTCGTTCATCTCCAGGCCCAACCTCACGCCTGTCATCGATGTCTTTCCGCAATGCCCAAGCGACTCTCGGCCCCACGACCTCCAATGCCATGACGTTGGCCTACCCTATGAATGGTGACAAGCCGCCGCTCCATCACTCGGTTGCAGCGCAGAAGGCCAGCACGCGCTGTGTCAACGACATCACGAGCATGCTCGACAGTCTCGCCTCATCATTTGACCGCGAACTGCAAGAAAAAGAACGTGACATGACACAAGCACATGCACTCTTGCAGAACATTCAACAAGAAATTCTCGAGAGTCACCGGGCTGTGAACCAGCTCAAAACGAAAGCGGAGGGGCTGCAGCTGGCTAAGAGTGTGCTTGTAGATTTGGAAGGGCGGCTACTTGAGAAGATGGGGAGGCGGTATCGTCTTGGCTGGGAGAAATGGCTAAATGATGAGGAGAAGCGTGAAATGTCGATACGGAAGGCTGCTGATGGAGAGTTAAGGATCACAGCAGCGACAGTTCCTTATCGGACGGACGACGTCATCGAGGAAGTCGTAGAGCCTGGAAAAGATAAGGGGAAAGGGAAGCGAAAGGCGTTACCCCAAGAGGAAGATATCTCAGACCTGTTGGCGTTATATGCTGACGTTCCTACGGATCCGGAAGCAATTCGAGCCGCCTGCGATGCCTTACGAGAAGAGATTGGACTGCACAGGAAACGAAGGAAAGATATGTTTGACGAACTGGCGTCATTCCAAGCAGAGGCGGGGACTGGGGGACGAATGGCAGATTATAGAAAACTGATTGGGGCAGGGTGCGGTGGAATGCAACCATCGGAAGTGGACAACGTAATTGGGATGTTGCTCGAGGTGATTACATTTCTTCGAGTATTGGCTGTATGTCTCACCTTTTCTGCTGTAGACGCTGGAATCGGAGGAACCTAGCGCGTCATCGACAGCATGGAGCGGGTCCAAAGCTGGACCGATGAGCTGACGGCTAGGTTTGTTGAGGCACTGGTAATTTATGACATTCTTCTCTTGTAATCATACCGAGCCCTTTATTGTTGGATCTCGACTTCAATGCAAAAATCACACATCAATCGTGGACTGCCGCCCTTCCCTTGAACATGGAAGATTTTCCCTGCAGGTGAAAAGTCGCGCGGAGATTACAGTAACATCAATGTTTTCTTTCGTTGCCCTGTGAGCTTGGTGGGACAATCACACCAGAGCAGTGACTACCTCTTGCTGATACAATCATAAACAAAAAAACTAGTTTGCATTTGTAATTTGAGGAACAATGCCAGGGACGAGCTTGCGAATCGAGGGTTGGTGCACTGTGTCAACGCCGTTACGATGTAGTACTTAGCTAGACTTAGGCTTCTTTTGAGGTGTTCCTTTTACGCCATCATCCATGTCTCTCATTTTAGACGGGAGCCGAGAACTTGAAGTGATGACACACGAGTTGGAAAATGCAATACACAATGTTGTCACCAAATGATAGCTTAGTTGCAAGAACGCCGCTGGGTCTGTAGCTAAATCACAGAAAGAGCACGTGAAATAACTGGAATTGTGAGATCCATCATGTCACAAAGCAAGCGGTCAGATACGAAAGTCGAGATGTGTAGATATAGTACAGGGAAGTTACTTGTGGGTAAGGCTGCGACGATGCCGGACCTAGTACGATGTATGACTCCCACAAAAAATAAGACACAGGACTATAACTCACCTGTGTAGAACCTGGAGGCAAGTTCACTAGTTATAGTGGTAGTCGAAGTCAATCAAGTTCCTGGCGCTCGTACGAGATCAGGTAGTTGAAGGTATCAGCATTGAGTACCTCGCGCTCGTACGAGCTCAGGTAGTTGAAGCCATCATCGTTGAGTTCCTCGCGCTTCTCTACATCTAGCAAATGTTCCGCAATGGCTCCTTGCATAGGGTACGCTGTAGCAAGAACCACGATGGATGCGAGCACGGTGTAGACAAGAGAAAGCTTCATGTTTGAGTTAAGAGATGCGACTCGGACTTGTACTTTGTTGATGTACTACATTGGAATCCTCAAGAGGACTTTATACCTTTTCAGAGGTCCCAGGTCACATGAAGTATTATCCACTCGGAAATTCTTTGAGGGGTTGTCCCTGCTAGGAAAGCGATTATCAATTACCGCGGATCTTTGAATATGTACCCACTGGGTCACCGCTCTTCAAATCAACATATTCTCGCCGCATCAATTTTAATCAATTCCGAGATAGATCAGTGCGCTCAGCTTTTATGTAGTAATAAAGGTTGGACCCCGCAAACCGCTCAGCCACATGACGGACCTCAATTGGAGTTACCGCAATGACGCTAACTAGACTGAAGGCGAGTGGTAGCGGGAATGGCAGCATTCATGAGCACGAGTTGGACAACAGAGACGATAATACATGGAAAAGGAACAATTTGTAGGATCCAACCTTCGTCAGTTGAATGGTAAGTTGAAACCCCCGATGTGTCATCTATTGCAAACCAGGTGCTTATCATTTAATTTATTTAAACACTACCCTGACACCCCGAAAACCAGACCTTCTGTCTTTTTCAGAATGGTCGTAGGTCACTACACACTGATAAATATATTCGGCTTCAGTTGTGGAGAGAGCAACAGTATTGTACTTCTTTGAGGGGCGCCATGTGATCACGCAGGTTGAACATTGAGGTATGGTCATTGTTAGCGAAGGGCCGGCATTCGAAATATTCTGTCGAATGGTGCTCATTTGCGTTATCATGTTATTACAAGATTTTTCGTCTCTTTTAGGTAGCGTAGACCTGGTTCTGCCGTGTAAGAAGCTAGTAATATATATATGCTATATCTTGTTGCCGACGGCTGTACTGAACCTTGATTCTGACATGTCCATAACAAATAATTCTTTCCCTCAGCCACGTGCGATGCTATGCACAAACGAACGGAGCTGGTCCCTTCAAAAGGCTGCATCGGTTCTCTTCGCGAGCCTCATTGTTGGCGGGAAGGAACGTGGTCGCGTCATTGCCCAAAAATCCCCATCTGGCGTATTTGCCAAAGTCATCTTAGCGGACAGACAACAATTGCGATGAGGTTCGGTTCCAGGATGTTCATGGTCACGAGGAGCAAACGCGGAAAAAATAACGTCTTTAGTAATCACCGCTCTTGCTGGAATGAAGAACTCGACATGATGTATGTGAGGGTCAAGCTGAACAAAGGACTAACCAGTTCTGATGGCCCACACTAACATGTCACTGTCAGCATCATGATACACCTCGATCTTTCCAGTCGTTATCAGCACCCTTAATAATTGCTATGTCACTATATATTGTTTATTCATTCGCATTCAACACGTTAATTCGACTAAGCTCTCAATCACTGCCGTTCTTGCAAGATACTCATGAACTTGAATGTATGTAATGGGCAAGGTGCACACCATTCCTTATATATCAGTGTGCATCAGATGAGGGGGCAAAGGGATATCAACTGTATCTTTGAAACGAGTAACCGCCGATTGAGGGATGCGAACAGCATGCTCAGCAGCCCAATCCAAGATTTTCTCGTAGTTCCTGCATTGGTGGCGGGTGTTGAAGTTAGGGTATGGGATTGGGTGTCTCTGAACCCAGTCCCATGTTATGATCGTTACGTCGGCATTGCACATGAGATTCTACCTGATCATTTCGATGCAGTGATCTGTAATGTATATGATAAGCAGAGGGTGCATAAATAAATACATAAACGTACCAAGATGCATGCGGACTACTGCAGGCGTGTCCTGGAAAGAAGTATCCGTAGGGCTGTAGTACTTGTGCCACGAGGCTTTGCGAAGTAAATTCTACAAAACGTGAAACAAGAACGACTAGACTTTCGAAGTAATATAGCTTACCAAACAATGGAGTTGGTGAGGGGCTTCCATGGATACCATGAAACCCCCACCGAATTCGGCTGGATATTTGACCTTGGAAGGTGCATCTACTTCGCCGGCTTTGAGAATTTCCTCAAGTGACATCCGAGTTGGTAGCACTGAGGTTTCATGGACGCGAACAATCACTAATTTGGATGAGGGGGGAAAGTTGGGCGACATACCATCGTGAGCTATTCTGGCCCAAGCAGCATCAACTTCCGGGGAGGGAGGGCCACGATAGATGCAAGGAAAGTCGAGCGTTCCATTGAATCTTACGATCATGGAGTCAACAACACCACTTGCTGGAGCTGTAGCAAATCATCAACATTATATGTCAACTGTCAGAGGATGTCTGTTCACTCACAGTATACAGGAATGTCATCATGCAGGTGGGGCGAAGGCGTGCCCATCCATAGCGCGAAAAAGAGCATTGATGTGCATATCAACGCGCCATGACTCAACATAGGCCATATGCGAAGGATACTACTATGCAACTTAGGATGAGGTCCTACACGTAACATTTCTGCATCACCATCCGATTCCTCCTGATTGGCATTGTCAACAGCATCAACAGGATAGTTCTGTGAGGAATATTTGACCATGACCTTGGGGGAACTCAGTTTACTGAACTTTGGGGTTGTAGGAATAGTTGGGAACACACGAGGGTACATGCGAGAAATATTTAGGAGTGGATTGACTCGAATATGTCCCCCCAATTGGCTGCATCTGAGATGTGTCAGGTTAGCATCACATGTCTGACAGAGCGCCAGCAGGTATTCAATGGGAAAGCACAGGTCCGGGATGATCGATTATGAGAAGCCATGCGGTGCTAGTACTTACGAAGAAGAGCTTCCGGGAACATGCAATCTCCAGCCTGAGATCGATGCTCAAGTAGTTCAAATCAGTGAAAAGAGAAGCCCCCTCTAAGTGCCCAGGTCCTGGGTTCCAACTTGCCCACGAGTACGACTTTGTTCCAATGCATCCCAAGTGTCTTAAAGCCGTCCAAACTTCAGATCCTTGTCTTGCGCCAGCTATGCGTAAGGAATCTTCTGCATCGTATTTTCCTGTCGACGGAGTCAATGATCATGACGACACGAACCTTCTTGATAGCGATACAAAATCAAGACCTCTTCCCAAATCCCGTCTCGTTCGCTGGTTGCCATGGCTGAGCCATGGTTTACTGATGTTCATAACGATGATATTCTTCGTGCTATGGGCACGGGCGCCATCGATCGATGACGTATTTCTGTACTGTAGGTGGACACACGGCGTCAACACACAGGGCATTGCTCACTTGTCATAGCTCCAGCGAACGAGGCCATTGAATCCATCGGCATCATAAGATTCAATGGAACTCTGGGCACCCCTCCTATATATCGTGGCAGCCCGTCTCCAGAGATCGACACCGCTTGGAATAGGATATCACTTGATGGTTGTGCCATATCTTCACTTGCGTTATAGACATTTACTGACTATATGATATTTCCCAGCGCGTCCGATCCGTATGACGCTCGAGCAACTGCTCAGAACAGGCGAGAAACCTTCTCCCGCCATGGCTAGGTATCCGAACGAATACGGTGGGGGTTACATGGCAACCGTAGAAGTCATTCACCAGCTCCATTGCATAGTCAGTTGTAATACAGGGAGGTTGGGTTGATCTTGACTCACTCCTTGTAGGATATGCTTCGCAGAGTCAGCTGGGGTGATGAATCCTCAGACTCGGGTCATGATGTCCACGAATCCCCCAAAGACTTCCGCATTCATCTCGGTAGGTGTACTATTTCCTGCTCGGACTACATCAGCTGATGTTGCGCCTCAGATCACTGCATCGAAATGCTCAGGCAGAACATTATGTGTCGTGCCGACGTGACAATGCTCACTTATGACTGGGTGGAGGGAGTCAAAGATCCTTTTCCTAATTTTGAAATTCCTCACCGATGCAGAAACTTCGAGAAGGTCTTGAGTTGGGTTGATGAGCATCGTGTTTTTATCCCTAAATCGAAGATGGTCCGCTTGGAGGATAACGTAGACCTGCCTTCCCCACCTTGATTTCCGGCAGTTTCGATATATTCTTCCCAAAGACGATTCTCATGTATATCACGATATGTCGAATGTAGCAGAGCCAACATGTTGAAAAGTCGGATGGAAATTGTTGAGATACTGAGAATCTTGCGCTGGACGGAACTGGATAGCGCCCAAGAATGGCGGCAGCTTGGACAGCAACTCACAATGACACCTGTTCTGTGCACGTATCACACGACGTTTGGGCTATGTTTTGTTCTGGTCGTTGAACATTGAACGCTGAACACCTTGTCTGTGTTTGCTGTCGACTTAATGCAGCGGCCATATAATGAACTGCGACAGTGCTTACAGTCATATCCTCAGTAATTATGAGGTCAATCTCTCTGGTCGTTTGCCTGACAGAGTCAGCGTCGTGAACAGATTTTCTGTAACATTTCGCAAGAGAGGACGAGAAGATGTGTTCCATCGCCGCAAGCCAACTAACCACTCCGATGGAAAATGTGAAACTATAAACGAACGATGTGACTTGCGTGCAAAGTGCAATTAGTGGCAACCTAGAAAGAATTAATGGATGACTCCAACGAAAAAAAAAAGCTGAGACAAGCAGCTATAACTCACCTATATACAAGGCTCGGGCTCAGGGCATGTGCAATGATTGAAGTAATTGAAATCATTGGCACCAAGTCCCTCGCGCTTCTCGGCATTTGGCAGCAGGTCGCGCTGCTCCGCATCTGGTAGCAGGTCAACCTCCAGATATTCCATAGGGCTGATGGCAGTCATGGACACTCACAGGACAGTTTCGCGATAGCTGCTTGTACGGGGTATGTGACTGTAGCAAGAGTCACGATAGACGCGAGCCCACTGAGGACAGAATAAAGATTCATGTTGTATTTGAGGAGAGTATGCACGATAATGGAACATCCAAGAAGGCTTTTGTACCTTTTCATAGATCCACTCACAGGCCGAGTCACATCTGACCTTGCTGGCAACCAAAAGCACCATGTGTGTGTTACGACAATCGTAGTCGGAACAAATACTAGGTCATAATATTTTATTTTTGCCGACTTCTGCCAGTGTGCGTTTGATGAAGTTGCTTAGTCAGCTATTACTTACTTTTCCTCAAGTTGTCTTGAACGCAGTGGACAGTCTCGGACTCGATGTCACTTACCCGTATACAGGTCCAGCGAGCTACTACTGTCTCTCCATGGACAAGAGATTTCCGACACCTTCTCCCTGTCCCAAAACATTTCCAGAATAGACAGACATGGTTTGACCCCATCACAAAGGCCGTACGCGTCAAAGACCGCATAAAATACTGGAACGTCGTTCCAGGTGATCAAATTTGCATACGCGGGGACACACGCAAAACCATCCATGAGGTTCTGAGCATAAACAAATTCACGAACCGTGTCTATTTGAAGGGTGCCAACCTCGTGCGTGGTTTATTATACTGACTGGTGTACTTCGGTACTGACTGAGTAGTTTTGTAGCACGAGGGGAAGCCATACAAGACTCCGGTCAACCGTAGCGTGCACTACTCAAGATGTATGCTTTACATTGGCGAACAAGTGCTACAGGCTACCTCACCTGGTGAGCAGTCCAAGGCGATCTCGTAAGTGTTTACACCTACCCGTGTCCTTGCCTTTGACGGTATGTGGTCCGCAGTGTGTTTGCGAGACGTGTCGGTGCGCGAGATCCTCATTGGGATCCCATTCTCTACCGCTGGAACTGGAAGCGTCTGGTGCTCGCTACTGATCCATATACCCCGAAGACAAAAATTGAACTAGAATGGCCTCAACCGGAAGAGAGAGAACACAAAGAACGTCAGGCACTCTCATTTTTCATTTGTTTCATTTTCTGACCTCAGGGTGATGTAGCTAATCCATTGTTGGACACGACACCAGAGGCGGTTCGGGAAATAACGTACAAACCACCCGTGTTCTCTCTGTCCAAATTGATTTCTCTCCAGAGCGACGCAACTGAGAAGGCGTACCTTAGGACGCTGTTCAATCCTTCCGCCGTTCCTTTCGACACGTCAGCGCCGATGGAGGTACATCTTACAAAGGAACTGAGCAACCCTCATAGCAGAGCCAAGAAGCAAGCGCGCTGGCAGGCTGCTGTGAAGCGGAAGAGCACGCTCTTCAAAAAGTTCATTGCTCAGGAACTCAAGAATCTTAATGGCCGGAGTATTCGGGATGCGCGTGCAGAAGCTGCTTTCAAATACCGGCAGAAGCTGGAAGAGGAGAGAAAGTCAGAGAAGAAACGGAGGTGGTTGACCAAGGACCGTCTTGAGAAGATGGATAGAAAGTCCAAGCGCAAGGCAAGGAAGGCGGAGAAACAGAAGGAGAAGCTCAGCCAGTTGGTCTTGCGGGATGCACCAAACCAGTTTATTCCTGGCAAGTCTGCGAGGAGACAAGAGGCATGATATTGTGTTATGAGATGCTTCTAGCTATATAGTATACGATTGATGATTATCAACTATTGGTTGGTTACATAATTGCTGCTCAAGCCGATTACTTCAAACATATTCTTTTTCGTGTGAGAGACCTAATTTCAGAGGGCCGAGCCAACAGATAATAGATTAGCCCAGTGAGGACCGCAGGGCCGGGGCGGCAGGCGCTCTCCTGAACAGAACGCAGCATGATATTGCACCACACTTCTTTCGCTTCCACCATACCTTCATCACTCGCGACGTTGCTGCATTCATAAGCGCAAGCCACGAAACCTTTCTGAAATGAATATTCGTGCGTCTGGTTCAGATGTGGGAGCTCGAGGTGGCATGTCCCGTATAACCACAGAGGTCGAACACGACGACTCGGATAATGACCAGACAATCATGGATATCTCACGCCCGCAAGATATGCGTGGAGACCCTCGTATACGCTGGGTATACTTCATGCTAGGAGCCGCTACTCTGCTATCATGGAACGGTATGTCCTTGGGAAGATATGGACCAGCCAATGGCTGATATTTTCCGCCAGCAATGATCAATGCGAATCCATTCTTTATGTCGCGACTGTCGGGTTCACCACTGAGAAAGTCATTTAGTTCGTACTTGTCCAGCGTGTTTACCGCCAGCAACGTGGTCACATTGGGATGTGCGGTTGTGACCTCGAAACAGGTGGGTGCGGTATGCATGAGAGTGATATGCCTCTGACCATGGTGTGCTGTTCAGTCTTCCCCTTCCAGGCGCGCCTTCTGGTCCACTGCGTTCACCTCAGCCATCGTCACTATACTATTTTTGACAACATTCCTCCACCTTAGCCCAGCTCCATTCTTCTACTTCATCATGATGAGCGCGTGCTGCTTGTCGGGCTGCGCGTCTTATCTATCGAACTCGGTATTCGCCGGTGCGGCACTCTTTGGCGCACCTTACATGCAATCAATGATGTCTGGCCAGGCTGCAGTAGCCGTTGCTGTCAGTAGTGTGCAAGTCATTAGTTCCGCCATCTCAATTTGGGGAACCACTCCAGTGGCTCTGGCCATTGGTGATACCGACCCCGATGGTCAAGCCGAGGAGAAATCTGCGCGTATATTCTTTGGAATATCCGCGTTGTTTATGATTGCTACGCTTCTCGCATATAAGTGGCTAGCATCATTGCAAATATATACAACCACTATGGGAGCTCTCGAGGACAGCGTCAAAGCCCGAGTTGTCTCAGATGAGGCTGACGAACGACAGCCTCTCCTGCCAGCGGCGCTGCCAAGCGCAGTTGAAGGGAACCAAATTTTCCGTGTTCTCAAGACTAATTTGATTTATAATTTTGCTGTGGGATTTGTTTTCACTGTAACTTTGGTACGTTTTCTAAGATCGTCTGCTAGCATCATTTCCTCACCAGTGTCTATAGGCTGTTTACCCAGCCATCACTGTCACCATCAAACCGACGAATCCGAATACCCATCCTTTATTGTTTAGTGCTGTACACTTTTTGGTGTTCAGTTTTGGTGACTTTTTGGGACGATACATGTGTTCCTTCCCACGACTCATAATCTGGTCCGCTCGACGTATTTTGGCTCTAACTCTCCTTCGGATCCTGTTTATCCCTGCATTCCTCCTATGCAATGTGGAACTTTCGCTTCATGTTACGCCTTTTATCAACTCTGACTTGGTCTACATGCTACTCTTGTGCGCTCTGGGCGTGTCGAACGGTTATGTGTCCACTTTGTGCATGTTAGGCGCACCCTCGTTGGAACACAACTCGAGATTGAAGGGCAGGCAGGAAGATGTCGATGTTGCTAGCACCGTCGCAGCTTTCTGTCTGATTGTGGGATTAGCAGTTGGCGGATTTGCGAGCTTTGGGGTCAGGGCTATTATATGCAACTGCGACCCGTTCACGTCCTAGACTCCGGGTTTGGGCCTACATACCTATGATACCATGGAATACAATTTTGATTTAGAACTACTGTATGGTGCTTGTCTAAAATACTGCTTGCGCTTTTGTATTTACTGGATTGCCTCGGCATGTTATGTATTTGCTGTCTTTCCATCAGCTACTAAATGAGGCAAGTCATTGCATGCTGTGTGTACAGGGTGTGGGGGCGGGCCTGGAATATTCCCCACGTTGGTGTCACCCCTGTGTGACTGGGGCATGGGGGACCCTGTGTCCTGAGACATGGCGGAGGCTGATGTAGTATAGGGTGCGGGGGAACTACGTGCTGAAAATAGAAAACGCGACTCGTCTCAATAGTCACGTGACATGGAAGCTCCCGGTTCGGTTCGTTACCTCGTTACCTCCATTCTGCCATGATTGGGGTCCCAGGCAGGGACAAGCGGCTATGTCACTACTAGTAGTAGCTAGACATAATCATCATACGTAATGCGCCACGGCGACCGAACTTGTCCAGTTAACTCGTTCGGTATCGTAAATCGTTTATATCATGGTTGGTCCAGCAGGCTCTGCGAGCAAATGGAAAATGAAAGGGCTTCTCGCTTCGGAGACGTGCATCTCGACCGAACAGCACTCTTCCGGCTGTATTCCACTCCATTCACTTCACCGTCACAGTACTCGTTCGTAGTCTTGCACTGACTGCACTGAACCCACCAACCAACTCTTTCATGTCAATAGGGCATAGCAGCATGCTGCCACAGGTCTCAACCACAGATTCGGGGGCCGTTTATCATGCTCTCCCACCAGCCGAGGTCGATGACGATTGCGACAGCGAACTTGAATTGGCACTCGATGATTCTGCAACTTTTGCCGTTGATCAGATTGTTGATAGTCGAATACGGTGGATATACTTTATGCTAGGCTGTGCGATCCTCCTCCCTTGGAATGGTGCGTATCAATACTTATCTCTCTGGTACTCGTCATGGTCCTAACCCGTATAAATTTACCCAGTATTGATTACCGCCACCTCTTTCTTCTTGTCTCGCTTGGTCGGATCGCCATTGCGGGCAACCTTTGCCTCATATCTGACCACCACTTCCAACGTGTTCAATGTATTTGCGCTGGCACATGCCACGGCAACTTCGAAAAAGGTTGGAACCTAATTACGGAGTCTGTAATATGTATCACGCTGACCATCATATTGCCAGTCGTCACCCTCTCGACGAGTTTTTTGGTCTGCCGCATCAGTCACACTTATCATCATTCTCTTGTTCTTCAGTACCTTTGGATACTACCAACCATCAACCTTCTTTTTCTTTGCAATCCTTTGTGCTATCTCTTTGGCCATATGCGTTTCATATCTCTCCACAGCCGCCTTCGCTGGAGCCTCGCTCTTCGGGGCTCCTTACATGCAATCTATGATATCCGGCCAGGCTGCCATAGCTGTGGTTGTTAGTGTGGTCCAGGTGGTCACATCCACTTTGTCTGTGTGGGGTTCGACACCGGAAACAATTGCCGCATTCATATCTAACGATGGCATTGGAGACGGGATGGCAGAGCAGGACTCTGCCCGTATATTTTTTGGAATATCCGCATTGTTCATGGTAAGCACGTTCATGGCGTATGCCTGGATGGCACAGTTGCCAGCCTACAAGGCCACTGTTGGGATTTTGGAACAAAAAGTCAAGCTTGAAGGGGCCCTGGGCAGTACCGATGAAACTGCCAGTGGAGGGCTCGTCTTTCGCGATACAAATCAAGCAAGCCTTGAAGAAAGAAATCAAATAATACGTGTATTCAAAGCGAACATCCACTATGAACTTGCTCTTGCATATGTCTATGTGATCACTTTGGTGCGGTAACTTGACTTATTACCTTGGTTGCGAGTTAATCCTTTGCTCCTAGGCCATATTCCCTGTTATTACAATTACCATACAACCAACCAACCCCAATACCCATCCATTGCTATTCACCGCCATTCATTTCTTGATGTTCAACCTCGGCGACTTCTTTGGACGATACATCTGTTCTTTCCCAATAGTAATAACGTGGTCCGCTACACGTATACTGGCATTCTCGGTCGTCCGTACCCTATTTATCCCCATTTTCCTTCTGTGCAACACGGTACAGGGCCCTTCACGTGGTTTGCCCGTGATCAGCTCCGATTTTGTCTACATGCTCCTTGTCGGCGCTCTAGGCCTCTCCAACGGATACGTCTCTACACTCTGCATGCTGGGTGCATCCTCTCTGGAGCACAATCCACGATTGCGACAACGTCGCGAAGATATCCCCACTGCGAGTACCGTAGCTGGTTTCTGTCTTATCGTGGGTCTTGCAATCGGGGGGTTTGGAAGTTTCGGGGTGAGAGCTATGATTTGCCAATGTAATCCTTTCATAAATTGAACACGTATACCCTAAACCCATACATACAATGATATACCAGAATTTGATAGTACGACCATCTACAGTGAATCAGACAATACATCATGATATCACGACAGACTGCTACTGGGAGCTCCTGGAAGACGAGGAGCTAGATCCTTCGCCTGTGAGGTTTGCCTCCGTCGTCGGTGCTCCGAGACTCTCAGGGCAAATATATCACGATGTAAAATATACTTCTCGTGGGTGGGCCTTGGTGAGAGAGAACCCGACTTGGGCAATGATACCGGCGCCTTTGATGACTTCCCTGACTTGCCGTCATCCTCTTTCTTTTCGCCTTCATCGGCTGGTTTGTCCTTATCTACCTTCTCTTTCTCTTGCTTGCGTCTCTGCTTCTCCTCCCACTCCTCCCTGAGCTTCGCGATCTCCTCAACACTGATTCCTATCTTGTTCTCGCTCTCAAGCTCGAGCACGCGAGTGGCGAACCCGTGGTCTGACAGGTGAATCGTGCATGTATACAAAAAATCGGAGGTATCTATTGTGGCGAGCACGGCAGTCGTTGGCTTATAGCAGATGTAGCATGCTTTTGCAGTCGCTGTGGTCTAGTTTCTTTGGTACGGGTAGAGATCAATGGATTTGCTTGAACATACTCGCTTGTAGTAAAGATTCGGGAACGACATGATTGCAGCTACGATGCTGCTGGTGTTTGTAAAATTCGATTGTAATCAGAAGTCGGTACGGTTGCCAGACTTGTTTCACAGCATCCAGAGATCGATGCGGAAAAGAAGACGGAGGGGATCTTAGCGCTGGAAGGAGATAAAGATACGTCTTGTCATGTGCAAGCTATGCGACGACAGCATGCAGTATCTGGACTCAAGTGACTGATGATGATCTATTTCTTCGGCCCGCGGCGGCCAGCGGCATCAAGGGAGAACGGAGCCATGATCCGCAGGTCACCTTTCTCACTCAAACAGTCATCATCATGAGCACGGTCGGTAAGCCCATTATCTGCAAGGCTGCTGTTTGCTGGGGTGCTGGCCAGCCCCTCAAGGTCGAGGAAGTTGAGGTTGCGCCCCCGAGCGTTAATGAAGTCCGCATTAAGATCTTGTACACTGGTAAGAAGAGGGGGATCTGCACAGTCATCTTGGTTGCTGATGGAAGCGATTTTGCAGGTATATGTCATACTGATGAGTACACTCGCAGTGGCAAGGATCCTGAGGTGTGCTTAGAGTTCAGTCTTGCGATGACATGAACTCATCCGAAGCATCGCAGGGTCTCTTCCCCGTGATCCTTGGTCACGAAGGTGGGGGTGTGGTGAGTCAGAACACCTGTCACTTTACCTATTGCTTCATTGTTCTTCGGGGTTCTCTAGGTCGAATCGGTCGGTGAGGGTGTCACAAGCGTGTCAGTTGTAAGTCTCAACCATAAATACACTGTCATGCCCTTCCTAAACACCCTTTTCCAGGGCGACCACGTTGTCCCGCTTTACACTGCTGGTGAGCCGACAACTAACGGTCCTGAATTCCTTGCTCAGTCTAATTTACCAGAGTGCCGCGAATGTAAATTCTGCAAGAGTGGGAAGACCAACCTGTGTGGAAAAGGTCAGACTCTTGTATCCTTCAAAGACATGAGTCTCACGATTATCGTGATCAGTGAGAACAACCCAAGGTCAGGGTCTGATGCCTGATAGTACTAGCCGCTTCACGTGTAAGGGTCAACCCATCCACCACTTTGTATGTATTCCAATTCCTGTAGCATCTGACGATATTCACCCACTCGAACAGATGGGAACTTCAACGTTCTCACAGTACACTGTGGTGGCAGAGGTGTCTGTTGTCGCTGTGAACAAGTCTGCGCCTCTCGAGAAGGTCTGTCTCCTTGGTTGTGGCATCACCACCGCATGGGGCGCAGTTGTGAAGCAGCCAGGCATCAGTATGTGAATATCTGGTATTCCTACTGTCACTCATACGGTACGCAGAGGGCTCCAACGTCGCCGTTTTCGGATGTGGTGCCATCGGTCTCGGTGTCATCTCTACCGCGTCGGTAGTCGGTGCTTCTCGGATCATTGCTGTCGATACGAACCCCGCGAAAGATTCTTGGGCAAAGAAAATGGGTGCTACCGAATTCGTCAACCCTACGACGCTCCCGGAGGGCAAGCGCATCCAGGACTACTTGGTCGATATCACTGATGGCGGGTTGGACTTTACCTTTGACGCCACTGGCAATGTACATGTCATGCGTGCTGCGTTAGAGTCGTGCCACAAGGGCTGGGGTGTGAGCACCGTCATTGGTGTTGCTGCCGCTGGCCAGGAGATATCGACGCGTCCGTAAGTGATCTGGCGTTCTTCACAGGGCTTCCGTGTGCTGAAGGTTTCTACAAAGGTTCCAACTGGTAATGATCCAGTTGAAGTAGATGGTCAGTTGTGACTTATGGATGGATATATTCCAGGTTACTGGTCGCACATGGCGAGGTACCGCGTTTGGAGGAGTGAAGGGTCGCACTGAGCTTCCTGGTCTCGTCGAAGGTGACTCGATTTTCAGTGCTTTCAATTCATACCTCAACAATGTAATTTACCACAGACTACTTGCAAGGCAAGCTCAAGATCGACGAATACGTCACCCACCACCGCAAATTTGCGGAAATCAACGAGGGATTCCACGACATGCACGTACGTATCACCCTCCTTCATAAACCCAACGGAAGTGTAACTTGACTTCTAGGGTGGTGACTGTATCCGCTGTGTCGTCGATATGACGGAGTAAAAGGATAGGACCAGTTGTATCCACGAATGGTAGTTTTAAAACCTCGAATAACTGTTGAACACCAAGTGAAAATGTATCAGCAATTGCGAAGCTTAAATAGAATTTGGGGCCGAGTAAATAATTCTGGGCATTGAGGTATAAATGCAGCATTAATGACTACTCTTGAGCCACCCACGAGTGAAAAGAAGTAAGCACTACACACCACTGATCATCCGTCTTCCCCTGTTCCTCCCAGACAAAGCAGCCCATAGTAATATAAGGGCTGCATTAACCTCCCTCCGTCTTGTGGCCGTCTTCTTCCACGTCAGTCTCAGTAACCCGAGAACTGCCAAAGAAAATGATATATCAAGCAACAGTCTCCGCACAATAGTGAGGACCGGAGACCGGTTCTCGCTCCGACCAAAAAATATAACCAGCTGTTTCAATGACACCGCCATCCGTGACAATGGCTTCAGAACGAACGACCACATTCCCATATCATCCAAATCCCATTCGAGTTCTTCAGGACGGTTATCCGTCGGACTGCCTCTACCGGAAGAGCTTTTCAGGGGAAGCGAAGCGGTGGATCGTTGCGGATGCACCACCTGGGACTCGAGCATATCGAGCCGTTCTGTTATTGCGGCAAGGTGTGTCTGAAGGTTTTCGACGGCTTGCTCCAAGGGTAACCGTGAGGGTGTTCGTATAGGAGCTTCAGCGCCATGAAACCGACTCCCTCGGAGGGAGAGAGCCGACTGAATCTGCGGTGCAAACTCGGGCGACTGGTACGTCCCAGAATAGTGTCCTGGTGGAGGGTATACAGAAGAGGATGCTATTGGTGCTGATTGACTAACGAAGGCGGATTGCGTCTGGTATGTGGGCATTGGTTGCATCGGTGGAATATTTGCGAGTCCAGCAAGTGGCGGCGACATGGCATGTGAGCCTGCTGCAGGAGTACGATATCTTGAAGACATGGAAGAAAGTGGTCTTGGCTGTTGAACAGGCTCACGCACGGATGGGAGTTCATGTGGTTCGTCGCCTGATTCACCGTTTTCGGAGCTCGAGCCACTGTCCTCCATAACTCCTAATTGTGTAGTATATTGGGCCTCTGGAAGGGTAGAGGAAAATAATTGACCGGGAATTCGATGAATATCGCTATCTGAGGCACTGGAGCTTGACGACCGGGAGTAGGACCGCGACCTTGGAAGAGAATCTAGGTGGAATATATCAATTTAGCACAGGAAAATTTTGGGGTTGGACATACGGCTCATCACGAGATTTGACGGGTCACCACCATAAGACTGGAGTTCATTCATGAGGTCACGAGCAACGGTCTTGTCCGAGTATTTACTTAAAACCTGTATTTGAATTATTCTCGGGCATCATGGGATTATCCAAGATCGTACCTTCAGTAAAGCATCCACATAGAGCCATTTGGCTTCATATAGATCAAGATCCTTATGCTTTGCCCATGCGTCCCTGTAGTCCCCGTTAACATGTGATAACGCAAGAGTGAGGAACGACGTGGACCAACCACTTTGCCCGGCCTAGCATATCCCACATGCCTGGACGACCGCCTTGGACATTTCCAAGAGTCGCTATGCATAGTAATATAAGTAAAAGAGGTGCTCTGAAATATGATGTGAGTCACCTTGCTTGTACAAGCTGATGTTGAAAGCCAGTAAATGATGTGAGCTTGAAGATGTCAAGCCATGTAACACACCTGTACATCGTCAGTTTCTCCTCATAGCCAGTTTGTATGGGCCCAGTCTTTGGGAGGCCCTGCACTATCTCCACTGCCCGATGGAATTGCGCATTGATAAGTCCATGTGAATCCATAGTGAAACGAAAAGGGATGGACTTGTAGAAAATGTAGCGCGTACAGAAGAATAGAGTGAAGAAGTGATAGTGAAATTATAAGCTGTGTCTGTTCAGTATGACAGTAAGTATGCCTGCAGCGTCACCGTGACGCAAACTGGCCTTACGCCAGCACTGCCTTGAGCGCTTCACTTGACGTGTTGGTTTTCGGGATTCACCGAATGTGCTCTGGGCTGCGGTAGCAGATGAAGCAAATAAAACGATTCCTTCTTTAACAGTCTGACTAGAAATATTAGGAACTAGGATGGACCATTCAATATCTCAATATTTCAATGTTCAAGCTCAAGTCCGTCCCACCAAAGGCGAATGCAAGCTTGTAGTAGAGTTGCGAGCAGCGTTTCGCGTCACGGACAGTCACCATTTGATGAACAGAACGCCTCAGATCACTCTGGAGTCTGGACCAAGCATTCCCTTACTGGCGTGTTTCATGGTCAACATGAAGAAAACCCCTGAACATTCATGAGGGAGGTGGAGAAGTCCTTTCGCCGCTACATACTTGAAACCAGAATCCTTTTTATTTGGCACATTGATCTCAGTAGGATTAGAGGCAGAGATATGGTCGATGGATCCAAATGACTTGCACAAGGCTACTTGGCCCAGCGTGAAAGCGGCATTCCAAACAACTTGAAAGCAGCCAGGATTAGATATTTATACAGAAACTATTCCAAAAGCCTGCGCTGCAGTCTTGGATGCTGAATGAGCATAAAATCTATAACGACGGATACTCTGGCGTACATTTGCATTGGCTTAAGATGAACCTGTTGACCATTTGTATTTCAATGAACCACTGATTCTCTCCTCCTGCCCATTAATTTGTTTGCCTGCACATGTAGGTAAATTTGTGTCTGCTTCTCTTGGGAGTAGAAGATACGAGCTCACCTCTCCAGTACAACTTCCCCCAAGCCTTTCCGTGGGTCCCCTCAAGCTTGAGCCGTGTCCGTGTTACTTGCCAGTAGCAGCTTCTTATACCTTTCTCCGTCCAACGGATCTGGTGTACACGCTGGCCAACACCGCCTCCGGGTGCTCGAGAAAGTACCTGGTAAAGGTTTGCAGGTGTTGTTCGTAGAGATGGAGGAAGGGTACTCGGTAATAGGCCTTGAATAGCGCGAGCCGCTCGTTCCATGTTGACGCAACAGTTTAAGCAAACACTACTATGGCTCACGGTGGAATCGTCACCCCCGAAAGTCGTCAGTCACACTTTTGTCACAGCAGTTCACTGCTGCCGCTTTCTAATTCCGCTCGGCAACGCCTAAAAAAAATTGTTACAGGTCAAAAATTATGATTGGTTGGTGTGACGTGGAGTATTGTAGGGGATGTGGTTGTAATTATAATGGCTGTATGGTGCAGGAAATGCTTCATGAGAATGAGAACTATGTGGTCCATGATGAGGCAAATGAACTTGATGCTGGTGTGAAGTAAAATGTCCGGAAAATTGCTGAGATGCTGGTATGTTGCTGCGAGTTGGATGTACAGGAGGATTGTAAGGTATTTCATGGCGTGGATCAGGACTATTTATGTTAGAATCATTAGGATGTTCGCGAGAAGAATAATGAGAGCTATTGGCAGGTAGTGCTGGAATGGGTGGAATTTCAATGGGTGCAGCGCTGATGGTAGTTGAATTGTCAGTTGCTGATGTGGCGTTTCTCGCGCGCGTTCTGCCATTGCCAAACAGAGCTGAAAATCGTGGGTTGTTGGCCAGATGAGCATTAGGTTGCACCAGTCGAGAATGGTCTGCTCTTGTGCAGGCGTGAGGATCTGCTGACCTACATGTGCCTCGCGACGTGGTTTATGTTCCCCTGAGTACCGTTCACCCAAAGTTGTGCGAGGTATCTAGTTTGATAAAATCATGAGAGTTATTAAAACAGTGACTCGGAGAGGGCAAAATACTAGCTTACATTATTGGCCAATGCGGCTTCTTTGATGGTCTTGTAGACCTTGGTTGTAATCCCCTGGATGGCAGTCTGGATCCGCTGCTCATAAGTGGGATCACGCGACTCTCGTGATTTGCCTTTTGGGCGAACCATGCCTGAATGTGTCAGCTCACTGAAAAGTCGTCACAGCCAGTCAACAGCCAGTGGTAGTATTTTTTAGAACTCCGCCACGGCAGCGCTCGGCTGGCTGTCACCAGCGTGACTTTGACGGCTTTCAATGAACTTCACCGTTTCTTAATAAAAATTGATCGTTCAACCTCGCAATGAAAGGTGCATGATAGAAACATCGACTCAAGTTCTGAATTGTGTGTAGAGGTAAGAATTGAGTGAGATATTTAGGTCGTGACGACTTTCGGGGGTGACGATTCCACCGTGAGCCATAGTAATGGAAATTATTTATGATGTCCGATCTCCCATAAATTTCCCACGCTGTTCTACCTCTTCACCATATGTTACTGCATTCAGTCAGACAAGCAAGACGCGTATGGCGTCGTTCTCTGAATGTCCCTTTGCAATATTCGACGTCTCGAGCGACAGTTAAAACCGACAAGTACGGTATACCACTTACGCCCACCTGGTCCGTCCAGGAATTATTGTCTTCTTATCCAGCTCCGTCGATATCACCAGCCACATTCAAACGATTGCATGAGCTGTCTGCATTATTACCACCCGAGGAGGGTACACCGGAATATGTAAAGCTAAAGCACGAACTCGAGGAATTGATCAAGCTTGTGGAGGCCACGAAGCTGATCAAAGTAGAGGAAACGGGCAATGTAGGCATCCCAGACGGGCGGGTAATAGCAGAAGGGTCTGGGATACCGCTCGACAGAACACCACGCGAGGAAGGAGATGTGAGAGGTCGGGATCTACTCTCATATGCGAGCCGTAGCGCGAATGGGATGTACGTCGTCGAGACAGATCGCTCTAGATGATTCACTCTTGGAGAGCACACAAGTTCTGCAGTCGTGCCCCCAGTAACGATTTTGCACCATTAATGTATGATCAGGTGAGTACGACCTTAGAGGGCCCCACAGAGACGCTGACATATAAGAATCAGTAGACATCCACACTGCATTCACATTCAACATCACAAGCAGGACTAAACCAACTCGTAATGAGCATCAATCCCGTCGCAAAAAATTAGGCTCCCTTCTCTCGTGATAATATAAAGGCAGCATAGTTGATACAATATGTTACAGCGAGCCGTGCCCACCCGTAGAGCCGAACCCTCCTGCTCCACGCGATGTTTCGTCGAGGTTCTGCTGGATGATCAATCACATAACTAAGAACGTGAGTAAGCAAGACGCACGTCCACTTCCATAACATCAGGTGTATAAATGCGCTCGATGATCAGTTGAGCTATTCGGTCGCCTTCTTCGACTACGCACCCGATTAGCAACACACTAATTAGATTTACTCTTTTACGAACCTTGGAAGTCTTTGTCTGAGAGGTTGAAAAGCAGAACAAAGACGACACCTCTGTAGTCCGCGTCAATGACACCAGCACCCGTGTCAATCATGAATTTTGATGCTGAAAGAAAATCACTGGTCAGACACTACATAGCACACAGAACACGACCTACCAAGACCGCTGCGAGGTGCAACTCGCCCATAAGTGCCCGCAGGAACAGCAATGGAAAGCTGGGTGTCAACCAGTGCCTTACCGTGCGCTGGAATCACTTTTTTCTCTGCGCTGCGTTGTATTTCCCGGTCAAATTACTATGTCTGTTCATTGAATGCGCGTTACCTGTATAAATCATACCCTGCAGCCAAATTCGATCCTCTAGTAGGAATCTTGGCCTTGTCAGAGAGTCTCTTGACTAGCAACCGCAGCGTGAGGGCAGACGCGTCATTGTCAGCGCTGTCGGACACAGACATCCTGCGTTTCTTGAGTTGCGGCGAGTCAATTCCCATAATGTTACTAATAATGTTGCAGTTGTGCTTTATAAAAGAAAAGCGCGTGACGAGACGCGTCGGATGTATATTTCTGAGTTTTAAAAGCGTGTCAACTCCGCCCTTAATACCATCTTGGACCTTGGTCACAGTGAAGAGTACTACTGGCACGGTCCAACATTATGGACTTGTCGCAACTAGAACTCCCCATCACATCTTACTTTGCGCGAAATAAGAAGGACAAGAGAGGGGAAGAACCAGCCAAGAAGAGAAAACTCTCGGCGGCTGCGGACGACAGGGGAGGTCCAGGAAAACGGGAAAGGCGGGCAGCAGTTTCTGCTGATGCGCGTAAGGGTCCTCGGGGCAGCGCCAAACAGACAAAGACAACTAAGAAGCAAATCAAGTCTCCTACTTCGAAGTCTCCGGTCGCATCGACCTCCAGCCGGAGAGAGAGAGCATCATCACCCGGACCATCTCACGATGTAGTGGTCATTGGCTCATCACCCGAGCGGCCGGTTGCAGGCAGCTCTCACTCAGTGAAGAGTACCTCAAACACTGCCTCCCATGGAATAAATGCACCAAGTTTCCTCAGGATTAATGCTCCCGTGCATCTCGCTAGTGCTCCAGAGCAATCTCTAGCCACTCCTCCCCCGACAAATCAAACGAAGAAGCGGACGCTCCCAGTAAGCACTGCAATGGTTCAGCTCCTCTCTTCGAGGGCCACCCCCACTACGATTATTCCTGCCATTACATCTTTACCCACTCCAGAGACCAATGTGCGCAAACCCAGCAATATACATGCACCGTCCGGTTTGCGCACATTCGTTGGTGCAACGCCGCCACGCAGAGCCAAGAATGGGTCCGATCCTCCTATACCATCAAGCTTCTCTCCAGCTTCTGCCCCGCTCATTAAGAAGCTCACTGTCCCAATAGATACCGACAGAGGCGTCCAGTCGAGAAAACACGCGGGTGGCTCCAATGGGACAGAGCAGGCAATAGATTCTGATGACCCTTTTATCTGTGCGTTCAGAGATGACGACGTGGTCCATGCAATCCCTGCATCTTCTCCAGATTTACCATTGAAGGATTTGCAGTCTGCTCCTGCTATAATTGAAGAACTTGTTCCGTCATCGCAAAGTCAATACTTGCTTGCATTAGATGCGACGCCTAGTCACAAGCGGATAGCAAGACCTGTATTAATCAACTATGAGCCTATCCCAAGCTCACAGTCGCAGGAGGAGGGAGTGATGAGCATGGCATCTCTGTCCGGAAGCTTGCTGAACAAGTGGTCGCTGGCAAGGTCAGCAACACATGTGCATGTCATAATTCATTACTTACCAGTAACTTTCAGAATCGAAGTCGATCTCCCAACACCGCATCCCATTGTACACGTCGCCCATAATAATCGTAGCGAGCGCAATCCACTGCACCAATTCACCCTTGGATCGAGTCCTGCTACATCCCCCGTTGTTTCTCCATCTAGAAGATTCTCTTGTTCGTTTTTGGCAACCAAATCTCCAAGAAATAGATTATCGTTCATTGCGTCGCCGTCTCGCAGCCCTTTGAAAGGGACTCCACGCCGCATTCGAGACAAGATCACACCCCTCAATAAGCCCGTGGAGCGCCCAGGGCTAGTTGAGAGTGCTCGCCCTCTTGAGGAGGACGACTCTGTTACAGAGCCAGAGTCAGAACCAGAAGTACTCAAACCTGCTCAAGATGATTCTGAAACTGAGCCCGAATCGGAAATAGAGGTACTCAAACCTGCTCAAGATGATGACTCCGAAACCGAGCCAGAATCAGAACCGATCGTCAGACCCTCGACAGAGATCGCAAACCATAAATCGGAAGACGTGGCCCAGCGACCTCGAGCAATTGCATCTAGAACCTCCATCCCACATTCAAACCCATCCACCATACTTTCACCCTACAGAAAGCGACGTACATTCGATTCGTCATGCACTTCCTCGCTGGATGATTTGATGCAACAGGGCGCTGGAATGAGTGTCCCAGTCTCACGCAGACCTTTCTTATTACCTTCAAAGGCCCCACCGCCGGCGGTGAGAGATTTCCTCGAGATGTTCCAAGACGATGGAAGTTACCCTGATGATTTCCCGGAATCCCTGCGTTGTTGACTTTTAAGTCGAGTATTGGTTAGCAGAGCACACAAGCAGTCGTTGTATTATTATGCACATGGACGTTGGTTAATAATTATGCATTGGTGTTATTGTCCGGCATACAAGTTCATTAGTCTACTAAGCCCATCGGGTCAAACTAAGCGTCAGACGCGATCGTAACAACGGAAGACCTTTCCTTCATGACAGTCGAAACTTCGTCTTTGGCTGCTGGTGTAGTGAACGTGCTGGGTTGAAGAGTGACCTCTGAATCGGTGATGAGAGGTAAACCCGAGCGTTCTCGTTGGATCGCATTCGCACTCCTCTCAGCCTGCTCGCGTGCATGACCTTCATCGTCCATGACCTTGTCGCCGAATACCTCGCCAAGTTCTTCCAGGGTGTGGTGGGCAGTTTCAGGATAGACGAACCAGACGACGATAACAGAGATGATACAAAAGCCGACGAGGACGAAATAGTAGCCTGCATTGATAGCGTTGAAAAGCGGGGGAGTGATGAAGGCGATAATGAAGTTGAAAAGCCAGTTGGTGCCCGTGCTGAGAGACATGCCCTTGGCGCGAGCACGGAGAGGAAAGATTTCGGCACCGAGGAGCCAGGGGCCGGGGCCCCAGGTGGCACCGAAGAAGAATAAGTATAGACAAACACCTAGTGAGGATGAGCTTCAGTACATGTTTTGCCTGGAAGTAAAATAATGACATACCAAAAAAGATAGCGTCAGCAGCAGGAACTCGGGCAGATCCCAGAGGAAGACTGTCCGCGTAGTATTGGAGACCACCGACAATAGAAAGGGATGCGGCCAGCGTGAGACTTCCAAAAAGCAAGAACGCCCGGCGTCCAAATTTGTCGATCAAAAACATTGCAGGAATGGTTCCAGAACAGTAGACCAGAGCACAAGCACCGGAGTAGAGCAGGGAGCGGGAAATTGTGAAGCCAGCACGAGTGAGGTTGGATGGTAAAAAATACAAGATAGCATTGATCCCGTTGAGCTGAGCAAACATCTGGCAGGTGATGCCGACGACGCATCGACGAGTGTATTGCGTGAAGAGTTGACGCCAGGAAGCTTGACCCATGTGTGCTTCGAACTCAACAGCGGCGACAATCTCAGCGTAGGTAGCCAAAATTTTGGGGTCTGAGACATTGCCAGCGCCGTGCAAGTCTGCGAGAGTTATCAAAGCCTCCTTCTGGAAGTCATTCTGGGCCAGCCAGCGGGGTGTTTCGGGAAGGAAAAACGTCCAGAAGATGAGAATCAGTGCAATAGCAGCCTGTACGATGTATGGGCCACGCCATGAGATCTCGGAAGGCATGGCGAAGAAGAAGCCATATCCGACCCAAGCGGAAACAGCGTAACCGATATTGAGGCAGATATATTCGATACTGACAAACAAACCGCGGGCATGAGCGGGGGCGATTTCGCACTGCAAAATCGGGACAGTCATGGAGAGTATACCGACACCTAAACCCTGGATACATCGGCCAGCGATAAGGGTGCCGAGGTTTGGAGCAAAGACCTGAATGAGAGCGGCAATGAAATACATGACACCTCCAATACGGACAGACATCCGCCTGCCAAGAAGGTCACAGAGGTAGGCAGCAATGAATGAAGCCAGCAGCGCTGTAAGGTTTAAACAAGCAACGGTTATAGCTAACAACAGGGGTGTTTGAGTGACATGAGGATGAAAAAAAAAGACGAGTCGAACCTTGTATGAAAGGATCCACGCCGGTCTGGCCGGCTTGGATTTGCGCCATAGTAACTTCCTTGCCAAACATCCGACGGATAAAAGAGGGCTGAACCTGAGCCGCTGCGATACTTCCTTGGCCATAGCCAAACATGGCGTCCCCGAGAGATGCAAGGGCGGATGACATATAGAGTAAAGGCCTCCCAACCATCCATTGTGGATAACGAGCAGAATAGGTCTTAGGACGAAAGAACATAGTAAGTATCGTTGTCGAAATGAAGCAAGAGTGAATATTTGTAGCGGAAAGGCAACCTGCACCTGTGGGATAGAAAGTGAATGAGAGACCAGCTAACTAGCTGAGGTCGAGGGGTTTTATATGGGCCAGGCTGATTGGAAACATGATGACGCACTGGACTCGGATGTCTCAGACTAGTCACTGAGCACTGACATCCGACCCAACTACAAAGGTAGAAGATGTTGATAGCTAAATGAGCTAATATCGACGCCAAAGAACGCTGGATGTTTGAATTCAAGCCATGACTGAAGGCTGCGAGGGTAGGGCCGAGTTGGATCGACAATCACAAGCTATAAATAGTCGCCTAAAGCCGTATGTCAGGTTCAATTTTGTCTCCATTCGACACACTTCCTCCCAGCTGAAGTTAAGGAATTTTAAAGAACTTCATGTTTTTCATGATGAAGCTCTTGGAAGACTTGACCTGTTGCTTCACACCAGCGACGAACAAAAGAGCAATGGACTACGGACGACAAGAACGCGCCACCAATGTGGTCCCTTGTCACTAGCGAAGAGCTCGTCAAACAAATTCTGGATACCCAGGAAGATGGGATGGTGACCAAGATCTTCATGGGACAGGAGGATCACGCTACCGAACCAGAAATCCTGAACATCGCGCAGGTGCACAATACTGTCAAAACTATGATATTCCTGAGTTGCTTTGACACAACAAGTTCACGAATCCAGCATGAATTCCACGATCTCACGCCCGCCGTTTGAAAAGCGTTTGGCGTTCCAGAACCCACCACGGGCAGTCGTGTGCTCTACATCCTCCACCCCATCACGACGCTACTTGGCAGAGACCTTTTCAACGTGTGGCTTCAAAGTACGTGTTTCATCACATCTATGTGGCCCTTCGTTGACATCGTGTCCAGGCCACGTCACTCTAGAAGGAAGAGGTCTATCATCGACATGACAGCCCTGGACTCTGGAGACATGACATGGTGCATGGAGGACGGTAAGCTGAAAGGTGTCTCAAATGTCTACGATTAATCTTCGCTGGCAAATGACCTGGGTCCTCGAGGCAACGAACACACGGGTACGATGCGGGCGGCCCGGCCCACCCCCGCCGTTCATGGCACTCGAGCTTCTCAACCCAGAGGATCAATGAGGCGAAGCCGAGCACCTATATGGCTATGATATGGAATTGTTTGTGTGGTGTTTCACCTGGATCTGCTTGCGTTACAAGGAGGGTGTTGTTCTACCAGCGAAATACGCCCCTTCAATGGATAGGCGACTTCAGATAATCCGTGAGGGTATTTCCTAGGTCAGTTTCCAAAGGTCGAACCCTCGGACACAGACCAAAACATATGGGATCTCCTCCGGCTCTGTTTTGCAGTGATAGACATAGACACTCTTCATCACTAGAGCAGTATGCAACAACCATACGCAAGTGAAACAGAAACAGTATCAGAGATCAATTATTTTCTAGGCAAATCCAAGTGCTAGGCTAAGCTCAGCAACGTTCTCACAGTATTAGTGGGTGTCTTTGCCTGCTCCGCTATAGAAGGATTTTCTTTCGGTGGGTTCAAGTTGTTTTCAAACAAATATTGTCTTTCGTGATCCACTCATTACAGCAGCAACTTTTGGGATTCTGACGAATGGTGGAGTCATCTGTCGGTTGGGATGATAACTGCAGTGACCAGTCTACGGATCAGCCAATAGCTATAAATAGGCACCTAATCTCATACTTGATTCGTCTATCCATGATTAGCAGCTTGTTACTATAAACAACAACGATTTCATCTTGAGCTTGAACCAACCACAATCACGACCTATCAAACCTGATCATGTCCCAACGCCTTGCGAACAAAGTAATGTAGATAGATACCCTGCAATGGGGCATACTGCTGACAGAAATTTCGATTGCAGGTTGCCCTCATCACCGGAGCCGGCTCGTGAGTCTGTTCGAACAAATCGCGTTTTCTGATCTTGAGGGGATCGCAGTGGCATCGGTCTTGAATCGTCCCTTCTCTTCGCTCAGGAAGGCGCCAATGTTTTGTTGGTAGACATCAACATAGCAGCTGCGCAGAAAGGTGCTGCGCTTATCCAGCAACGCTTCCCAAACGTCAAAGCGTTGGCCCTTCACGCTGATGTCGGGAAGGAAGATGACATCAAAGGAGCGGTCGATCTTGCTGTTGCAGAATTTGGTAGATTGGACGTGATGGTAAGATTCATATCATGTGAACGATGTTTCAACGAGTCCCAATAAATCTACAGTTCAATAATGCAGGCATCATGCACCCAGAAGACGATCATGCCCTCAATACCGAGGAGAAGATCTGGGATCTGACAATGCAAATCAACGTGAAGGGTGTCTGGTGGGGCTGCAAGTATGCTATTATGGCTATGCGGCAAAATCCTGTCGACGAGGAGAAAGGCCTCCGTGTCGGGGGCTCCATCATCAACACTGCGAGCTTTGTCGCACTCATGGGTGCCGCCACACCACAGTTAGCATGTACGTTAACACACCACATTCTAATAAAGACGATTCACTGTGTTCTTCAGATACTGCGTCCAAGGTAAGTATAATAGTCGTTCGCTGAGGTACGTTAGCTTGAAAGAACATCAGGGTGCTGTGTTGTCCATGACACGGGAGCTCGCGATGGTGCACGCGAGAGAAGGAATTCGGCTGAACTCTTTATGCCCGTAAGTTGAAGTGAAACTTGCATTGCTGTGTGCTGACCTTAATGCTGACAGCGGCCCGCTGAAGACGCGTCAGTGCATAATGACGACACAAAATCCAATGTTGCTGACGTATCATGTCTTGAAGCTCTTTTGATGGATTTCCTCAACACGTCGGAAAAGAAAGAGCGCCGGCTTGTTCATCTCCCTATGGGTCGGTTCGGTGAGGCCGTGGAACTCGCCAAGGCTGCATTGTTCTGTACGTTTTTGCTTGGGTATCACTATCTGGTTGATCCGATTTCACCGTCGCATACCCAGTGGCGAGCGATGACAGCAGTTATATGACTGTACGTTTCTTTCCAATTAGTGTGAGATTTCTTTTCAATGCCACGTCAATAGGGCACAGATTTCAAGGTCGACGGAGGCCTTACCTCGTGCTATGTTACCCCTGTCGGAGAACCAACCCTCCAGCCTCCCACCAGCCTCATTTGAAGGTGAATCAACATACAACCTGACAGTAGAAACCGGGTCCATAATTAATTGAAAGAGATGAAAATGACCCAAGTTGATATATGATACAAAACGATGGTGAACTATAAACAGCCCAGAACCTCCACAGGCCAGGAATAAAAGAATCCATGAGGTCTGGCAAAGCAGGAGAATAAACAAATACGGAAAGTCTAAGATGATAGATATGCGACTAGGATCCCGTCATCGATCAAATTAACTGGCCTTCTTTTCTGCAAGGCGTCTCTTATCGCCTTGTGCTTTTCTCATCTTGGCGATCTCAATGCCTATATCGTTTTGCAGCTGCTTGTGTAGGGCGGGACGATATCCAAGCATAAACATCAATTCCAAGTGCACAAAGAACGGAGCGAGTACAAGGGCTAGAGAGGATTGTTAACAACCTAGATACGAATTAAATACGTGGTTGAGGAACCTACCACCAACAATGTTGTCTAGAAGGGCTGGAGCACGACCCTCGGCAAGTCCATGTCCAAGGAACTGTGCAATCCATGAAATGACTTGGACAATGATTGCGTCTCGAATGCCATCAGGACGGTGCGCGTGAGCTGTTGCTGTCAGCAATAACAATACTATTTGCGGCGCGTACAACAACTGGGACTGGTGTCAGATGGCGCTACAGATGGGACCCATGGCGTGAGAGACTAACCGCAGCAAACGGTTCAAGGATGACGTAGTATCCAAGATATATGGCAGCGACCACCGCGGACGTATTCAAATCGAATGATAGGTACTCATTGAACGTATAGCGAAACACTGGCAAGAATGTGGGAGTTTGGATATGAGTAGCCAACAACAGTGAACTCCTAGATCAGACCAATGTGGTACATAATCCGTACTGCGCGTGGTGAGAAGATGACGCACCACAGGATAGCTGGGACCCCGAATATGTGAACGAGGATGTTGACTGGATTGGAATGATAGGAACCGTAGAAGGTAAGCTGTTAAGACGAATGTCACGTAGAGAGTCGATGAGATTCACATTTGGCACGCACCTGTTTGCGAACGTCGAACAAGGAGAGTGTCATGATGATGGTGGTTGTCAACAGGCACTGATTCAAAACTAAATACCGACCCCTGGAACATGTTTAGATAAAACGCTCACGAGTAACGCGGACAAATCATATTCCAACGGAACGCAACCCTGCCGGCGGCAGACACCGAACGAGACGCAAATGACAACTTCCTCGAATTTTTTCCAATGTAATACCTGCACGACTTTCTGTGAGTGACAAGAGATTCACCTTCACCGGCCGGTCAATCGAACTGATAGAATTCAAGAAGGCTTTGAGGAATTCGGCTCGTTGAGCTTATTGCCCGAGGTTTCCTATTTCGGATGTCGACCAATTTACCGCCGGTCACGTGCTTCCACCATCTCCGCAATTACTTCCACTTGAGCCACGACAACATCATCTCCCACCATGGTCCGCTCAACAATAATAGTCCGCGCAACAGATGCTTTGCCAATGGCGGCAAGCGTGGATGATGAACAGGTTAGATTCTTTAACATCTTCATTACTGAGGAGGTTCATTTACCTTCATAGACCGAGCAGGCTCTTCAGGAGCACAAGCAACAGTCGAAACTAATTTTTCGACGCATTACTCCCAACTCGGAACCGCGGTGTTCCATCGAAAGTGGGCAGTACACGCTTCAGTGAGTGTCCGTTCTCATTTCGATCAGGCTCCGCATACTAAGCCGCCGGCTGGTATAGCTACCTCCTCGCGGATAATGTCGTGTACCTCACCATTGCGGACAAATCTTACCCGCGGAAACTTGCCTTCTCGTATCTAGAAGAACTTTCAAAGGAGTTCTCCGTATCTTACGGACCCAAAGTAGAGTCTGTGCGGAAACCTTATGCCTTTGTCGGGTTTGGTGCGCGATCCTACTGCACCAATTTTTGCCGAGGACTAATTCGCGCTGCATTCAGATACCTTCATGTCAAAAACAGCACGGTTATATCAGGATACACGCGCAGCTGATACAGCTGGATCATCAAACTTGGACAACTTAAACAATGAATTGCAAGATGTCACTCGAATTATGACCAAGAACATGGAAGAGCTTCTGTGGAGGGGGGACTCGTTAGACAGTGAGTGTGGAGATTCTATGTGCTCTTCTTTCATGCTTCGACACTTTACAGGAATGTCGCATCTGTCAACTTCTCTGCGTTCTGAATCGGAAAAGTACCGCAAGGCAGCAAGAAACATAAACATCCAGGCGCTCATACGACAATATGCACCATTTGGTGCTGTGGCACTTATCCTTATCATCATGCTGTGGTGGCGGTTCTCGTGAACTACATTCGGACTCCTTCTGCGAAGAGTTGGACATCTTTCACCCGGGCAAAGTAATCTATTACCTTTTGCAAGATCTTTGTAATATTGTCTTCCATTGGACCAGTATGTCATGTTTTCTGTTGCCATCTGAATCCTGGAATCTACAGCAAGTGGCGCCTCCTCGCCCCTTCGCAGTGCTGGTCAAGTACAATATTAGAACGGGTCATAATTGATATTGACGTCAAATCGCACGATCTCCTCGTTCGTACCCTTCTTTACCGACAGTAATATTCTGACATAGGCTGCTGAAAGTCTCGAATAGTCTCGATGAATCACATCATGCTGCTTATCTCCCTCTGAAGGATATCGTCTCGTTTGTTATGTTGCAAAGCGACTGGATATTCTACAAGTGTGAATTTTTTTTGGGAGCAATGTTCAATCCACATGGCAATAATCGACATATCCGTTGTAGGGAAATTAATGGCACATTGTCATTTTTTCGGCGGAGATACGTGATAGTCAGAAGCATCACGGGCTTTCAGCTTTCCGCAAGACTAATCGTTTGACCACATGGAACTTAATCTGCCGCGACAGCTGGTTTTCTCTTTCATTTACAGCAATAAATTGAACAAAATCTCGACACGACCACAAAGAAGCTTGGACGCCAAAATCAATGGATGTGAGTTCTTCCAAAAAATGGAGGTACTCACGGCGCCCCTGCACAGTCACAGTCTTACGGAAAAGGAAGTCAAGTGCTTCCTAGGAGCCGCGTTTCCAGGCAAACTCGCAGTCATGGGTGCATCGCTTAGTCATTCCGGGAAGTCGACCACTATATTCAGAGCATCGTGAAGAGTTGTATGATATTACCGAACGGTGCTATCCGCTTACCGGCCACTTCCTCGCAGCTGGAGTGTCAGAAGTTTGAAAGGGAGAATCGTTGGAGTACCCCGATGCTCGAGAGTCCCATCTTGTGAAGCATGCGTTAATACCGCAGTTTCTGAGACCCAACTCCACCGCGTACTCGACTCAGCTACCGAAAGACCACAGCTGGCATTCAGTTTGTAGGGAGAAGTAATACGGTAAGAGTAAATCATTGCCTACAAACTTGCGTCAACGATTGACACCTTGTGTAACTTGCAGTGAATATACCATGCTTGGTTCATGTATTATCAACTCAGGGCAGCTTGCGAAGGATCTGCTCGAATAGCGCAATAACTACACCCCGAATAACTTCCGCGGAACCGACCGTTACATTTCATAGATGATGGAAGAACTTCCTTGTTTTGTCGAAATATGGCAACAGGTTTAAGCATACCGCCTAAAAATTCGCCGTACTGTTGGCACTAGGCGAACATCGTGCACCCATCGATGCCAAGGTGTGCCATTTCCTAAAGGGATATTACTCAAAGAATTCCGTGATCATAAGCATCTGTTAGCAGAGCAGACGGTGCACAGAACGCAACTATTGCCGAGGACGAGGATAAGCTTTATCACAAGACTTTCAACACTCCCAACACTTCATTCGACACATGTAGTGGGCTTATCATATATGCATGTGCGTGTTTATACTTTTTCATCATTAGACAACGGTGCTGACACGCTGACGGCTTGTAACTTGTAAGGCATCTTCGTTGTTGGGACCTGAAAGCGTCATTCCAACAGTTTTCCATCAGAAATGGTCAACGACCTGTCTGATGCTGAGAAAGTAACGCTAGCTCACGGTATTATTTCTTGATATTTCACTGCATCTGATTGCTTGAGGGGAAGGCGCTGAGACAGGCACAGGTCATCGTGAGGTGGGTTGCCCAGACGCCATGTGATTTCCTAGTTGAAATCTGAACGACGTTTGTATACCGGAGGCTGATAATGTGAGCTGTCTGTGCGATGCGATGGCAGAGAAACTGACCTCCGTCGACCATTGTTTCTTCCTAATTATAGTCAGGCTTCGTCACCGAAGCTTGACAAAAAGCACAGGCTACCCACGACCTGACCGAGGGGAATCTCTGATTGCACCTATAAATGAAGTGCTTTGATGGTTCGCCGTGGTATCGAGAAGCAGGCCATCAATTCATCAAAGTCCAAGCAATGACATACATGATTTACCCTCAGAAGACGTTTATGAGCCTACCAGGGATACTTCATTCCCAAAGGAGTGCTAACGGTGACCACTTATACCTCCAGTATCATAATTCATTAATGATGGCCAGGTAGATTTATGCAGATCGTGACGTATACTCCCCGATTCGTCGCTTCGATAGCTAGTCAAACTAGACCCTAGCAATGTTGCATCTAGTTCTCAGAGACGAATTCAAAAGAGGAACCAATCTGACTGGAGCTTCGTCACATAAAAGGATGACATCTTGGTACGTCGGAAGCACCTGATCCAGTCTGTCATCATATTTTATGTATATACGCACTTATGGGTTTCATTCTGGCAGACTTTGTTTCTTGTTTGGGCCATGATCAGATTGATAGTTCGAGGCGACGAAATCGCCCTTTCATTTGTGCTCGAGAACGGAATGCAGGCCGGCCGGAGATTAGGTAAGTTAACCAAATTATGACGTTTCCCTCCATCATGCATCAGTTGTCACACGAGATCATTGATATATCATATCAAGCATGAGCTAACTATAATTGCCATGATTGCGCGGCTACTTGAACTTTGAAATCTGAAGTCAAGTTTTTGTTATACCACATCTCTCCTTGGAGATGAATAAGCATATATCATCTAGTGGTAGTGCAGACTGTTAGAAGTACGTTCAAGATGGAATTTCTGTGCTACGTAGGTCCCAGGTAAGTTGAGAGCCAAATGATCTTGATAAAGGTACTGAACCCACCCGGCATACGTTCGTTCCGCCAGCCGATCAGATATCAAGTACTATCGGTCACGTTCTATTTGTCACCGATAGTAGCAAAATCAGCGCTGAAAACTCGGCCATCGCCAGCAATTGTCTCGATATGGCCTAACACGAGGCAGGGTAGGGTTGCAGGGTCAATTTATTAGATGAAAGGCAACAATCCCCCCTTATCAGTGCGATTCCCTTCTCTCTCAGCTTCTCTCATCTTCACCAGAGTGTACAATGAGCGGAACAGGAGGGTTTTCTCCGCCTCAGCAGCAACCACAGCAGCAGCCCCAGCCATATTCTCCCCCGTCTGGTGGCCAGATCGCGCCCGGATCTATCACCTACACGACATCCACTAGTGCAGATGGTCAGGTTACATATCATCCTTTCAGGTATGATCGGCATCTGTCTCGCAAACTAGCTTTATCGTAACCTATCGATGTTGCAGAGCGGTGCCTGCAAGGCAAGTGGTTGTGATGTTGAAGAGATCGCACCGCCTGATCAGATTATGATGTGCAGCTATCAGACACCCCAAGGTGTGGTGCATGGTATTCAATGGGTCCCTGCCGAAGCCACGCAGATCTTGCCAACAGGTGCTCAACCTGCCAATGCAGTGAGTCCTCAGATCGCTCGAGTTTTGCTCATGACCATTGAACATGCGAATCAGGAATTCGCTGCATCCTTTAATCGTGGCCAGCTCAGCAGGGAAGAAGAAAGGGAGCTTGAAAAGTGGTGCGGTTCGTTCGATATAATGCTGCTTCAGACTCTAAACCTTTTTTCAGGAAACGGTCTGAGGAGAAGCGCAAAAAAAAAGAAGAGAAGGCATCCCTCAAGAACATTGCGAAACAGATTGAAAGGGATGAAATAGATAACCGCATGGCGCGCGAGAGGGATTCTCAGGCCAGGGGACGGAAAAAGAGCTTTTACGGAGAAGCACCTCCCTCTGGATACTCCATTCCGGGGACCGCTGCATACGGCACCTACAGCAGTTCCGATCTTGACCGCAGATTCGACAGTCTCGACATAGAACGCAAGGAGGTTTCCTTCGCTGCAAGGCCTAGAAAGCTTTCTCAGAGTGGCGCAGGGGCATACTCTTCCCCTCCCGCCACATACAGTAGCCCAACAGGCTATCCTACAACTGGAGGAGCTGGCCCTTACAACCGTGCAGCCTCTCCTTACAGACCTGTAGGTAATTTCTCCACTTCACCAAATATAAGGCCGCAAGAATTCCCTTCCACGTACCCTGGTGGACCGGATCCCATGGTGAGGGCGCCATCTCCGTATGGTGCACGAGCGCCCTCTCCTTATGGTGCCCGAGCGCCCTCTCCTTATGGGGCCAGAGCGCCTTCTCCTTATGGGGCCACAGCACCCGGTCCCAGGGCGCCCTCTCCTTTCGGTGCCACAGCGCCCACTCCTTACGGTGCCAGAGCGCCCTCTCCATATGGCGCCAGAGCACCCTCTCCTTATGGGGGACCAGGACCCTCTCCTTATGGTGCTCGAGCGCCTTCTCCAATGCCGCCGGTGCCCCGTGCTACTTCTCCAATGCCGCCGGGGCCACCCCGTGCACCTTCTCCATACGGACGCCCTGTGTCTCGGGCACCATCCCCATACCATGGTCAACAGGCATCGACCTATCCTCCTCCTCACCGCGCCCCTTCACCATTTGTCCCCCCTGGGCAAATCCAATCAGTATACCCCCGTGGGCATGTCCTTGAAGGCCAGCCCATCGGGGGCCCCCGGTCGCGAGCACCTTCTCCAATGCCCGGTGCGCCTGCTGGACCTGGATTCGCCTCATCCCCACGTATGCCCAATGTAGGATTCTCCTCATCTCCCCGTATGCCCAACGCAGGATTCCCTTCATCCCCCCGTATGCCCAACGCAGGATTCCCTTCATCCCCTCGCATGCCCGGCGCTGCAACCGGAGGAGATTCGTTACAACTCGCTGCTCCGGAGGCATTCTCCCGTCCACCTAATGCCGCTCAACCTTACACTCCGTTTAGCGTAATGAGGATTCAAGAGATGGAAAAATTCTACGATCAGATTCCTCGTATGCCACTTGTGCTCGACACTCATGACGTTTACCACCAGGACTGGATCAGATTCATGAATGTACGTGGTGACAGACTTGTTCATCGGCTTATCAGCTCACTTTTACTTCAGGATCTTGCTCTTGCGTGGGCCGGCAAGATGCCCATTCATGAGTTCTCCAAGGGGGGAGTTCCTCCCAAGCGGACCTCACTTGTTGCAGATTTGATCAATCTGTGGAACGATTCATTTTTCCGCGCCCGTCGCGTTGAGGTGGTCCTCTACAAAGGCCGCGAGCGACGCTCAGGTCCACACACGGGGACCATGGACAAGAACCTTCCAATGCCTGACCTCGACTTTGATTCTGATTCAGACTCGTCAGAATCTTCTTCTCTCTCTTCGGAGTCTGAGGACGAGTACTACGGTCGCGGCGTTGATCTTGCTGAATCCAAGAGAAGGCGCCGAGAGAAGAAAGAGGAAAAGAAGTGGCGCAAGAAAGAGAAGAAGATCAGGAAAAAAGCCAAGGAACGCGAGAGGCAGTACGCGTTGTACTTGAACTACATCGCGCCTCGCGACATGCCTGTTCCAGGAAATTCTTACTATGGTTGATAGAACATGCAGTGCATGAATCTAGTAACGTCGAATTTGTTGATACTTGAACTTTCCATTGTCATTGTACTACTACGGACTGCGAATTGATTTGTTACCGGTTGGGGTAAATTGTGTGAGGTCACAGGTCCCGGGTAGTGACATAGATAAGGAACCGGGTTCCGAGAGCTCAAGCGCTCAAGTTTGGACCGTCGATCGATCGACAGTCTTCTAAAGTCTTATTCCACTAAAGCAGGTAACCCAGCCAGAGTCTCTGCTCCTGAATGCTCTTGCACCAGAATCATGATGCCCTGATATCTGATATATATCTATGATATCATTTGGACCAAATTCTCGCTAGTCGCACGCCGTAAAACCTTACAATATTGCAGGACGGACCGGCCCGCCCATTCCGTATCCCGATGCGCGGAGGAGACAAGCGTCAAAGAGGATACACCGCCGTATTGGACTTCTAATACCGTGTATAGACTGACGTGCTCCCTGCTATCAGTGCGCGTCATTCAACTGAATCCCCGCAAACCCACGATAATATCGTGGTTAGACTGTCACAGGAAGATTGATACTCGTACCTTATGATCACCGTTATCTTTGCCCCCATCATATGCTCCCCGGCGTACTCATTCTGAACTAGTCAGCCGCTCGAAAAACGGATATATACAGCCCATGTACACTCATATTTACAGCGAATTCTATCCTAAGATCCCCGCTCCAAGAACCTCAGAAAGCCTCGAACGAAAATCACGACGACCTGTTCCTTGCTCATCCAACTTACTGCTAGTATTACGCGTCTCTGTTCACTTTCCCCTTCGAACTCATATCCAGCCTTACGCTCGCTTAAAACATCTTATATCCGCCCGAGGTAAGCCGGATGCATTCGTGGACAGTTGAATGAACTCACCTGATGGTCTGTAGCCGCCGAGTTGACACGACCTAGAAATATCCAATAAACACCAGGCCATCTGCGGAACATCTCTTAACGTTCACGCAGGCGAGTGTGGTATACACCATCATAACGCTGTCGTATCATAATTCATTTTGTGGCCGTTCTAGGGATCTGTCATGAGTAATTTCGTAGGGAGCCCCGTCGAGGAGTTCGACCAATATGTGATGAACCACATCCCGATCCGCCTCATACGCCTATCAGACATGAAGTTTGTAGGGCGTGATGATGTGAGGAAGCGCTTCCGAAGCTATGTCCCTGCAACAAATCCTTTTGGGTTTTATGAACCCTCCCGACTTGTCAAATATGCCATTCTATCTCACCGATGGCTAGATTCGGGAGAGCCAACGTACGAAGAGATGAAGGCGGGCACGGCAACAGGTCCGGGATACGAGAAGCTGGAGAACTTCTGTGAACAGGCCAGGAAGTACAACATGGAATTTGCATGGTCTGATACCTGCTGTATCGACAAGAGCAACAGTACCGAGCTGGACGAGTCGATTCGCTCCATGTTCCGGTGGTATCGTAATTCGGCGATTTGCGTCGTCCATTTAGCAAAAAGCACGACCATCGAGGATATATTGCATGATGAATGGACGGAACGGGGCTGGACATTGCAAGAACTCCTTGCACCCTCCCATATCAAATTCTTCAATAAGCACTGGATGCCTATGACGAATGATCCAAATGACAAACGAGAAGAAGCTAACACCAAGATACTGCAGACTCTGGAGAAGGCCACTGGCATTCCTCATGATGAGATCTACTGGCAGTTCAAGCCGGGTCCGTTCAAGGTGGATGAGCGGATGGTATGGGCGGCCAGACGCAAAACAACGAGGGTCGAAGATGTGGCGTATTCTCTGATGGGTATATTCGACGTCAGCCTGCAAATTGCATATGGAGAGGGAGGGGACCGCGCGTTCTGCAGGCTCATCGAAGCCATCATGCAGGCTGGCGACCCTTCTGTCCTCAATTGGAAGGGTCCCGCTGCAAATCATCACACTTCAAATGCCATTCCGCGATCGCCAAAAAGCTTCCTAGACCGTCGAGAGTTGAAGTTGGCTAGTGGCAGACAACTGGAAATGACTATGACCAGTCTCGGCTTGCGAATGCCTCTAGTGATACTCCCTCTCAATCTTCCTTCGGCAGAGGCCATTGGAAAAGGGCGTGCCTGCATCACATTTGACTGCTTGTTGTATCCAGACATCAAGATCGACATCAATGTTGACAATACGTTGAATCATGGCCAGTATCGATATGCACTTGGGATCATCAACTACTCACTTATCAGGGATGGATCACTGCGTGAGGTTGTGGAGATGCAGAGCAAGTCGGCTGGATTCCCTCTCAAATGCCGGCTGGTAGATCAATTCAGCTCATCCACCTCTGCGCCCAGAACAACCAGCGTTGTTGGGTTCGGGTTCGAGAACTTGAATCAGATGTTTGGACCATGGAAGAGAATACGCGAGGAGGGTCTGATCGAGGTCAATTTTCCAATCACACCGCGTTTTTACATCGGATATAAATACCTAGAAATTGTCCACCTGTAGCACTGGCCTGTACTCCCAAGTATTCCCGACTTCCTAGTCGGGTTCTGTAGACCGCCGCTCAGCATGTGCAGTTCGTATTGTGTATAATGGAGCAGGGACAAGCTGCTGATCAGCCTGCTGGTCGTTCATGACTATGAAGGAGACACCATGACGGGAAATGCACTCCTGACACTACATGGTTTTAGGGCGCCCAACCCTTATCAGTCACTCTGTCACGAAAGCGCAATAAACTTTTTTGTGAATAATATTAGGCAGCCCATGACCAAACAAATGAACGGCAGCTACAAGTACTTATCTCGCCATCCGTCATGTTTCAGCCTGGTAGGTATTGCGTAGGCACCAAAGTATAAGACGAACCTAAAGGGACACCATCTGGAGGGTCCATACGGCATCCGAGAAGGCTGGCATCGTGTACATCAGGATTGGCATCGATGGTGTTTGGCGTAAACGACACAGAAATGGCGGGCATTGAGGATGGCGGTACGACATGTTGCGTGCTGAAAATGGACGTAAAGGAAGGAGGGTGACGAGGCTTTGTGAGCGTTGGTGGTTGGCTTGTTCGCAGGCCTCGGACACGGTGTTCATCAGCAGAGACCGTGAAGATATTGAGTAACGGCGGGCTAGTATAGTGAAAACACGGTCGATTGGGAGGAATATTGTAGTTGTAAATGAGTCAGTGCCTTTTTAACTGGATTTTAAGTCTTACCTGTGTGGTATCTACTATCGGGCAAATGGAAGCTGTCATCCTGTGCTCAAGTGTATCGGTTGTTCAGGAAGTGAGGCTAGGCTCCTGACTTGGTGCAGGACCTTGTCTCTCGTTATCCACCCGGAAACGATAGCCATTTAAGATGAGACATGGGGCATTGGAAAGGCAGGCTGCGTGTGCTGACTTTTTCCTACTACGGTTTCCACTTGTATTGGTTTGGGGAGGAATGTCGAAAAATCTCGGATACGTTCATAGTATATTGGTTAGACCAGCAGTAGCTAGTCGTTTTACTGGGTTCTTAATGGCAGAAATGATCCTCGATGGTGATATTGGTGAGTATCAAAGGGGGTTTTCTGAGTTAGCCGAGGAACGAGGCTAACGCAGAAGTTAGTCTACGTGTGAGTTAGTGGTGTGACAGTAACACTCCTTGTTCTCGCACCCGGCCTTCCCAATAAGTAGCTTTACTAATACAGGACAGATATGTGTGCTGTCAATTACTATGGTGCAGTTCACTTATGCGCCGCTACTTTTGGGCAACCGCCAAATTGAAGGTCGACCCAGCCCAACCCTAACCCTAGTCCAAATATAGAAAATATACTTTAGTTACTGTTCAATTTGGCTGGACTTAAGACACGAAAAATTTGCTCAGAAGCTCAGAAATGTAGTATTCAGCATTGGATTAGCATAAACATGAGGATTTTGAGAGTTTTTGACTTGTTTTACCCCAATTTTGTGGGTATCTTGCCCTCACCGCCAATTCGAACCATGACTGGATTTTTTTCTCACTCAGATTTCATCCAATGAACAATCGCTCTTGAGAATTTATTCCTACCATCAATCTAAGCATTTTTACAAGACAGAAACTTTCAGGGACTTTTTCTCACAGCACTAAAAATTTTGCACAAAAGTAGTGGCGCATAAGTGAACTGCACCATAGAATAGTCATTTGCGCTAAAACCCTGACACCAGCCATAAACCTTGCCCCAAATCCTGCACATCCTTAAATATATCTACATACAAGCCTCGGGGAAACTAGGTAGGTTCCATTCCATGTACATTCTGCCCTGATGCTAATCAGGCTGTTCCCGTTTCCTCACTAAACCATCTGCTCCGCTATATGAACTGTTCCGACAACTTTCCTTCCCCTCCCTCATCATCGTCTGTGATGTTGAGGCTGTCAGCGACATGTAGGCTTGGTTCTGAACATTGCCCTTGACAAAATCAATGGTTCTGGTGCTCACCTTCCTTTGTTTGTTGCCCCTCATCAGTGACTCTGGTGTTGGCAAGGTATGTTGCTGCCGTGTCTACCAAGTACCTACTAACTACTGACCTGATGTCATTCAACAGTCTTGCCTCCTCCTCTGTTTTTCAGATGACATGCACACCGAGAGTTATAGCACTGTTTGGTGTTAGGTACATTGCTGCTGCTTATTACAGTAATCCTGGTGTGAGCCCCCAGCTACTGACCTGCCCTCTGCCACCATGCATGACAATGATAGAACATGGGAACTGCACCTAGCTTAGTAAGCTAGTGATGACAGAACAATGGACCAAAGGTCCATGACAATGAAGAACTAAGCTGTCAGGCCTATGACAATACCCAGACCACAGGTCCTTGACAACGAAGACAGGCCTTCTGGCCTTATGATGAAAGATGTATGATAGAAGATAAGCCAGAAGATGCTGTGCTTAGGTAAGCATTCTGGAATGCTGACAAATGATGAAGAACATTGCCGAACATCAGAGAACGATGACAGATGATGATACCATATGATGACATAGGCCTAGAAGGTCTATCAATAGTTATCAAGATAGAAGGCAAGCCTCATGTTGCCTCATGTGCTGATAGAAGGACTGCGCTGCAGTCTGCAGCTAGATAGAAGTCCAACCTCATGTATGTATGTTATCTCTGACTTGATAGATAGGCAGATTCAAACCCAGCTTCAAGCTGAGCCTAGATATGATAGAGTAGACTTATATAAGTCAGAAGACTAAAGTAGATGTTCCTTACTTTAGTCTTACTTGGACCAGACCCCCTAGATACTAGCTATTCCAATTAACACTTGGTTTATCTTGATCTTTGATCCGTACCTTCAGAAGGACTTGAGACCCCTTCTGCCTGTAACTCGCAATCATCATCAACAACCGTTCAATGTAGCAACCTCTGCTCTTCTGTGGAGGTGACCTCATGAAGCTCAACATACCAGATGTTGCTCTTTGGCAACTACTGTTGTTAGATCACCTGAGTTTGCATGCGACGATGTACTGTCGTAACACTGCTCCTACCAACAGCAAGTACCTACTGACTGTCATTCAACAGTCTCTCCTCCTCCTCTGTTTCACAGACAACATGCACACCAAGAATTATATAGCACTGTTTGGTGTTAGGTACATTGCTGCCGCTCCTACCAACAGCAAGTACCTACTGACTGTCGTTCAACAGTCTCTCCTCCTCCTCTGTTTCACAGACAACACACACACCAAGAGTTATATAGCACTGTTTGGTGTTAGGTACATTGCTTCCATTCCTACCAATACCAAGTACCTACTAACTACTAACTGTTGTTCAATAGTCTCTCCTCCTCTGTTTTGCAGACAACATGCACACTGAGAGTTATATAGCACTGTTTGGTGTCAGGTACATTGCTTCCATTCCTACCAATACCAGTACCTACTTACTGTTGTTCAACAGTCTCTCCTCCTCCTCTGTTTTGCAGATGACATGCCAGACAACATGCACACTGAGAGTTATATAGCATTGTTCAGTGTTAGGTACATTGCTGCCATGTCTACTAATACTAACTACATACTGACTGACATTCAACAGTCTTGCCTCCTCCTCCATTTTGCAGATGACACGTACACTGAGAGTTATGACACTGTTTGGTGTTAGGTACATTGACACACCTTCTGCCTTACTTCACTCATAGTCTTATTCAGCAGGATGTGCCTCATTGACACACCTTCTACCTTGCTTTACCAACATCCCCCATTTGTTAATTTTATCCGGCAGGGCTCACCTTGTCGCTAAACCTTCCATGCTGCTATACAGAACTGTTCCCACAGCCTTCCCTCCTCTTCCCTCATCGCCATCTCACATATTCAGGCCATCAGCCCTCTTCTATCATACATTTGCTGGATGGCTTACCATGGAACCTCCTCTCGAAAGGTTGCTGGCCTGTCAAAAGCTGCCATTAAGCATGGCTACCATGGTCTCACTCGTCAGTCAAAGGTCTTAACAGCCGGTCAGCAAAGTCAATGGATTGAGGAAGTTTGAACCAAAAGAAGGCATGAAATATCAGGTCAGCCTTCATGACTTTTGTACCAGGCACAAATCCTTACTAGTGTTAGAAATGTCATCTGTTGATTGTGAGGCAGTTGAGAAGATGATCAATGACATTGGCATAGATATTGATGATGAACCCTACACAGCTCCACCAGGTGAAGAAGGCTTTGACATCAGCCATGAGGGCAGCGAATATGAAGCTTTTGAAGGTCTATCAAAGCAAGTCACTTCCTTGTCGCATGTGTGAGTATCATCAATACACAATGATTTTTTCTGTTAACTTTCATTTTTAGTCACTATGTTGATTCTTGCACATGCCATGATTGCATTGAACTCCAAACGGAGCAGTGGCACAGCCAAATTGACTGATTGGTTGATGCCTATCTGGACTACCATGTACATGATTGTGGTGATGGAATGCCCTGCATTGCAAATACTGCCCCAGCCATTGCAGGTAGTGATCACCTGTCGCTGACTGGTATTGATCTCATTGATCTGTTTGGTACATCTATTTTGTTCTGTTGTACTTGCCTGACCTTTTGCAGGTCATGAATGGATGTCATTGCAACCTCAACCATTGCATTGCTATCCCAATGAGACACTCATTTACCACGGTTATATGGGGTGCACTCCTTTATTTCCAACAGTGGCAATTTCAATCCATACCCTCACAAATTATTGTCAATGCCACCAAACCTGTCCTTGATTAAGTATTCAGGCACAGTGCAAGGCGCTGTGCCATCTCCATGATGTAGGCCTTCATATGTGTCATTGTTTACCTCAGATTCAACATTGTATTATAGATGCCATATCGACCTTATCTTAATTCCCAATTCTCTGACACCTATGATGTATACCTTGAGATTTTAAATCATGTGGACCACCACCTGAATGGAGTGCTTCATTGCAACATGCCAAATTGGCATCTCCTCAATGCATGTCTATGCTGTTCTTACTAACTCGAAGACGAGCCACCATTAGCATTCAAGTGGCTTGTCTCTATTGATGGCAACAACAGCCTCAAAAGATAGGTGTCTTCTACTTATGGCCTTACTGCATGGGAGGATTCTTGCAAGCCTCATTCTGACTACTGGATTGATCAAATGACTGTTGATGCCTTCAAGGATGAAGTTTGAAGATCAGCGGTATGTCAATAATACATGTGTGTTGCAACTGTAAGCTAACAAAGGTAGCTGAGCAAATCAAGTCTAGATCAACAAGATGACTGGGAAGACTTGGTAACTGTGCCAGTGGAATCTGAGACTAGCTTCAATTGTACAGAGTGGTGGTGAAATGCTGGACCTGAGCAGCAGAAGAAAATGTTTTCTGTTTTTGATGAGTCTGGTATTTTCATTGCAGCATGCCAGCACAGATTTATACTTCTCACCTGTGATATGGTGCACAGTGGTGAACTGTAGGTTCTAGTTTCATTATCTATGCATTTTGCTAAATTGAACCTTAGGGCAAAATATCCCTTGGCTCTGATGAACCAGTTGCTGTCCATTTTTGGTGCAAATGGCAGATGCACTTATGATATTGGTTGTGCATTCACAAAGACTCTAGCTAACAGCAGTCTTGATCCCCTCACCCAAAGCCTTAATTTGTGCATGATGGTTGGCATGTTCCATGGTCATGTGCATAACCAAAGGTGCCAATTAGATTGGCACCCAATGTATATTAAAGGGAATGGGCTGACCAAGGGTGAGGAATGTGAGCATGTATTCTCATCTTCAAATGATCTTGCATGAAGCACTAGACATGCCTCTCCGTTTCATCACCATCAAATGATTGAGGAGCATTTCGCCTTCTGGGACCAAGATAAATATGCAGTGTTAAGTACATCTCATGTCATACACAGCCAATACTTGATCAACTAACAGCATTGACAGGCATCTTTTTACGCAACCATTACAAAGAAGCACTAACCCTCATACACACACTCTCTGCTGAACTGTTGGCCATTAAATAAGCTCTCAACCTGACTAACACCGACTTTGCTCAGTTCCATACTGAGGAAAGATCATATCTTGAATCTCTTCAAGAACAGCCCCTCAGTGACAGACTTCAAATTTGCTATATTCAGGTTCTTGATGACCTAAATGAATGGAAGTGAGTCTGAGTTTGACATTGTGTGTTCTTCCTCCCTCACTTAGTTCATAAAAGGTCAGAATGGAACAAGGCTTGAGAGGCTGCCAAATAGGCACTGACAAGCATCCCTGTTGGTGACATATGTCAAATTAATACCATTCTTAGTCAAGCCTGAATTCATGTCAACACTGCTTACACTAAACTCCAGCATGCTGAAGCTTTCACTGCCCATATCGAGAGTCAGCTCACAATTGAAGAGTGATGGACAGTCAGAGGTGATAAATACAACAAGTACAAGGATGAGGTATTGCTCCAGAAGTATTGTGTAGCTCTCGATGAATTAGAGTGTCTTGTGGTCATGCGATTATTCAAACTATCCAAACTCTCACTTTCAGGAATGGGTAAGCAAATGGTGTTGTGTTTGACGGAAGCTGATCACCATTAGCAGGGTACAAATTATGGCAGCAGATTGGAAAGGCATTGCAGAGATGTTCAGATGCAATTTGGAATGCCATCAACAAGTATAATGTGCAAGCTACTGCCCTTAATCCTCCCTGACCATACTTATCATGGAAGAACATAGCCGATTATAGTTTCCTGGGCAAGTTTGATGTTCTCTGATATTCATGCACTGACATGCATGAACTTGACTGGGCCAAGCCTAAACATCAAGAAGGCTCAGTCAAATTCTTCAAGCTTTGCCATGCATATGAAGAAGTTGAGCATCTCAATATTGAAGTTCATCATCTGCATACTGCCATTCATGATGAGGGCACACAGATGTCTGCAACCATCAATAAACTCCTTGACTCAAATCCTCCGCTGAGTCAGGAGCTGCAGAAGTGCTGGAAACTACATTCCGCAGTCAATTCTGTACGTTTATTCCAGCTAGATGAGATTGAGGCACAACATGGATTCTCAGGTATTTGAGGTCATGGATGACTGATTGGCTCCTTGGTAGAGAATGAGTCTGGTGCAGTAGAGTGTTTGAACTGTTATCAATCTGTCACTGGTATGTTTGTCTTTCAGTTGAATATATTTATGACATCAAATCGATCACTCACTAGATCACAATATTGTCGATGACATTGCTTTGGGGCATGCTACAGACCTTATGGAGCACAAGGAACAGATACAGACTACCCAGGCCATTGTAGATTAGTAGACTTAATGTTTTGAATACAATTACACTTTCACCTCTATCAGCATCAGTCTATGAACCA
>MU172328.1:246961-258732 GCA_016695485.1 Suillus hirtellus
ACCTCTATCAGCATCAGTCTATGAACCAGACTGACAGCAAAATCCTCAGGTTCACCTTCATCTCTATCAGCATCAGTCTATGAACAGACCAGCAGTGAAATTCTCAGTTTCACCTTCCCTCTATCAGCATCAGTCTATGAACCAGAACGGCAGTGAAATCCTCAATTTAACCTTACCTCTATCAGCACCAGTCTATGAACCACCTTCACCTCTATCAGCATTAGTCTATGAACTGGAATGACAGACACAGCATATATATATTCTAGGATTGTGTATCCAGATTTAGGTATGTTGTATGTAGATGACTTTCATTAAGATAGCTGCTTTTGACTTTACTAAATATCAAGATAGGCGCCGCTACAAGTAATGCTTTACTTGGTCTTCACATCCCACCTCAACCACTAACAATGTGTATGACTACTTGTTCAAAGCTGCGCTCTACAGATAATTCAAGCTTGAATGAGTTGAGCTATTGTCCCCCACATTTCATGCCTACTGGACTAGCGGCTCTCTACTCCAACTCAAACTTTGTGCTAGGGTTCAGCAATGGAGAGTGTCAAGCAGCTGCTTGTGCACTACTTAGAAATGAGTCACATCTTGATGGCACACACTACCACACAAAAACACTCGGTGGTCTTCATCCTGCTTATATAGCCTTCAACAAGATCCCATCGTCCATGGAGAGGCAGAGCTTGAGTCAGGAAGAATTTGTTGAGACAGCTCTTGAAGATGTGTTTGATGCAGTATGTACCATGAGTATCTTATGATAAACCTGACTTAGCACCATCCCAGCTTGCTACTCAAGACCATCTTGATGGCAGGTTGTCTCTTCTCATTCGCTGCCCAGGATCTCATTTCACAGAAACCACCGCTTCCAATTGTATTGTGGTGGACCTTTACATTACTCCACAAGAACTGTGTGAGGCACCTGATCAAATTGGTGGAGACATCTCTGTTCTCGTCCAGGCGTTCTGTGAGGAGTTTGTAATGCCCCATCTTAGGTGTTTTATGGAGCATTGCAGTATAGAAAATATCACACCTCCCAATCAATGTATGTTTGGATTCGTTTTTTATCTGCTTCTGACATATTCAACTACTATAGATCCTGCAACTCCAGTGAACCCAACTGGATCCCCATCATTACCTGCACCATTGTGCCCTACTGGGGCTCGAATTCAGTGTTCAGCTCGCTCTTCCAAATAGTTTCAGTGCAACTTCATTATTGCTGTTTCATCCAAGTCACACATGCCACCAAACCCAAAGTCAGCGGCCATGAAGCACACCATGGCCTTGGCTTCTTCAGGCTCTGTTGGAAGCCCCAAGATAAAACAGTGTCGAAACACTGACACTTTCTTGTTGTCTGGGACAAACACTGTACTGGACCCTAAGGTTTTCACTCCCCTGCTTAGCATCAGTCTGAATACTGATGCTATGCTTGATCGCTTCAAAATCGGTGATGAAGTGATCTTGAAACTTCATGACCTCATTGTTACCATACACAGTAGCCAGTGGGAAGTAGTCTTAAGGTCCCCCAAATGGGATCTCACTTATGAACAGGCAGCTAATTTGACGAAGGCCCTCCATGCAGACCTGAGTGGCACTCCATTAGGCAGCATCAAAAAGGTATGAAGATCAAAGTATTTATTTAATGAAACTGAATTGTATGCATGCCCCCAGACTTCGATGCTACTATCTGTGATTCTCAAGGTGCTTGGCACACTTGTCTTAATTTGTGCGCTCTGTTTTTTTAGTCTGGTTTTACTTTTCTAGATCATGGTGCCCCTTGTCCTTTCATAAGTGTGTGCACTCAGATCATGGCACTCATCTTTTCATAAGTGCGTGCACCCAAAGTTCTAGGGTGCTTTGATCTTCAACTGTTAATGTAGGTCTGCATTAGTTTGTTGATTGACTTTCATGTCATTATTTCTTGTCATTGTTTTGTTTCTCAGGCTCTCTGAAGTATATAAGTGGCTTACAATGAATTGTTTTGTTTTCGGTGTGAAGTCATGCCTAATAACACAACAATGAGTCACTGTTTGCAAAATTTATCTCAGTGTTGTCCAAAGGTCATTCTCAGCAAGGAAGCTAGAGCTCTTCTCACCTTCCAGCATCGCCAAAAATCTAAGGGTTTCAAGACAGCACTCAATGATGCTTGGCTCCATATTGACAAAACAGTGAAGACAATCACCTCATCTCACCACAAGAGTATCTGATGTATCGCAAATGACTTGTATATGGGCCATGGAGGGCTGTGCTTCAAGCATTCAAAGTCAAATGCCTGGAATGCATTTTGCTGGAAGAAAAATCAGGAGGCAAAGGATGAAAATGGTATGATGCATTTCTTGCTTTGTTCAAGTACTGACAGCGTAATTAGCTCAAACTAGCTCTAGAAAAGGTGTACTGCAAGATCTTCTACATAACTACTCCAATGAATATTGCAAGCTCTCTCAGGATGAAAAAGACCATCTTGTCGAAGAATACAAGGAGAATAAGCTTCTCAAGTCCACAGGTATTAGAACCTCAATGAAGTCCAAGATTAACGATGTCACCCAAACACTGAAGGCTATCAGAACGAGGTGCTTTTTGTGCTATTGAGTCTATGCAGTGGCTGATGTAAACTTAGTCGAATAGTCTTAAGTGTCACACCAGCACTGAAACAATCCTTTACACAGTGCAGGGCTCCACTGACATCCCACTATGTGGTATAATATTTGCCACCGAAGGTGTCAATGATTTCATAGCATCAGTAATGAATATTGATGACCAGCACCTCATCAGCAAGATGGAAGGTTTTGCTATCCAAGGCATGTGAGGTGAGTTCATCAGTATTGCTATTTCATCATACCATACTTGAATTATTTGGGCAGGTGCTGCCCACAATTATAAGGACTGCTGTTCAGAGAAGCAGGCATTAATAAGACAACAAATCAATCACACACTCCATATGTTTAAAAAAATTCAAATCCATCAGATCATGCTAATATTTGCTTTAGAGGAAATCATTAAGATACCCAAGGCAATGATGCAGTGGGTGAACTACTGGCACAACATTGTCCAACACTATCACATCATCTGTGAAGGTTGGCCCACCCACATCCCACTCAAAAATCTTAGTGAAGCTTCTACTTCCCTTCCCGAGCTGCAGATGCTCCATGACATGTGGAAGAACAAGCTGATTTCATGGAGACTCCTCAATGAGGACAAATACCAGTGGCTCCTTCAAGAGCACAACAAGAAGGTCAATACTGGAGAGATTGTTGAGTCCTCCCATCAGCCTTGCTCAGACAAGGGGAAAAAATGCATCCGACCAATGGAGGAACCTTCTATTCCTCATCACAAGAAGATATACAAAAGCCTAGACACTATTGAGAGTAGTGATGAAGAGGTCAATGCACCACACACAGGCACTTTGGCACCTTCACCCTCAGTGCCTTCACCCTCTTCTGTCCAACCCTCTGTATCTACTTTGGCACCTTCACCTTCACCTCCTTCTGTCCAGCCCTCTATGTCTACTTTAGCACCTTTGCCTTCACCTCCTTCTGCCCAGCCCTCTATGTCTACTTTGGCACCTTCATCTTCATCTCCCTCTGCATCTACTTTGGCTCCTTCAACATCAACTGCTTCTGCCAGTACCTGATATCATGACACATACAGATAATCTTGATCTCTCACTTACAAACTTTGATTTTGATAGAGCTTTAGCAGCTATCTATGGCCAAATGCTCATGCCTGATTTTTTCTAACTTGTCTTAGACCATCTTTTGAAGACTCTGAGTATGCCTTCCATTTGCTACAAACTCCTTTTCATTTCACTGCAGTTGATCATCAATCCAAGTAGTTCACCAGTATAATATTGCAAACACTTCAAATACATATATTGCTACAAACTCCTTCTCACTTCGCTGCTGTTCCCATTCAATCCAAGTTGTTTGCAGTATGATATTGCAAGACCATCTTGCCTTAGAGTACAATTTTGCGAGAAGGCTGATGGCCTGAACATGTGAGATGGCAATGAGGGAGGAGGGAAGGCTGTGGAAACAGTTCCATATAGCAGGGCAGAAGGTTTAGTGACGAGGCAAGCCCTGCTGGATAAAATTATGAAATTAACAAAAGGGGGATGTTCCTAAAGCAAGGTAGAAGGTGTGTCAATGTACCTAACACCAAACAGTGCCATAACTCTCAGTGTACGTGTCATCTGCGAAACAGAGGAGGAGGTGAGACTGTTGAATGACAATCAGTACGTAGTTAGTATTAATAGATGTGGTAGCAATGTACCTAACACATAATAATACTATATAACTCTCAGTGTACGTGTCATCTGTGAAATGGAGGAGGAGGTAAGACTGTTGAACAACAGTCAGTACGTAGTTAGTATTAATAGATGTGGTAGCAACATACCTAACACCAAACAGTGTCATAACTCTCAGTGTACGTGTCATCTGCAAAATGGAGGAGGAGGCAAGACTGTTGAATGTCAGTCAGTATGTAGTTAGTATTAGTAGACATGGCAGCAATGTACCTAACACTGAACAATGCTATATAACTCTCAGTGTGCATGTTGTCTGGCATGTCATCTGCAAAACAGAGGAGGAGGAGAGACTGTTGAACAACAGTAAGTAGGTACTGGTATTGGTAGGAATGGAAGCAATGTACCTGACACCAAACAGTGCTATATAACTCTCAGTGTGCATGTTGTCTGCAAAACAGAGGAGGAGAGACTATTGAACAACAGTTAGTAGTTAGTAGGTACTTGGTATTGGTAGGAATGGAAGCAATGTACCTAACACCAAACAGTGCTATATAACTCTTGGTGTGTGTGTTGTCTGTGAAACAGAGGAGGAGGAGAGACTGTTGAACGACAGTCAGTAGGTACTTGCTGTTGGTAGGAGCGGCAGCAATGTACCTAACACCAAACAGTGCTATAACTCTCGGTGTGCATGTCATCTGCAAAACAGAGGAGGAGGTAAGACTGTTGAATGATATCAGGTCAGTAGTTAGTAGGTACTTGGTAGATGCGGCAGCAACATACCTTGCCAACACCAGAGTCACTGATGAGGGGCAACAAACAAAGGGAGGTGAGCACCAGAACCATTGATTTTGTCAAGGGCAATGTCCAGAACCAAGCCTACATGTCACTGACAGCCTCAACATCACAGACGACAATGAGGGAGGGGAAGGAAAGTTGTGGGAACAGTTCATATAGCAGAGCAGATGGTTTAGTGAGGAAACAGGAACAGCCAGATTAGCATCGGGGTGGAATGTACACAGAACGGAATTTACCTAGTTTCCCCGAGGCTTGTATGTAGATATATCTAAAGACATGCAGGGTTTGGGGCAAGGTTTATGGCTGGTGTTGAGGTTTTAGCACAAATGACTATTCTAGTAATTGACAGCACACATATCTGTCCTGTATTAGTAAAGCTACTTATTGGGAAGGCCAGGTATGTTCTTGTCCACATCCATCACCCACCAGCATAGATGATTCCAAACATAACTTAATTTCTCTGCTCATTAATTAATACTGGTATCTATGTTAGATAATCCCAATGAGGCAATCTTGCCAGACTTCACAAACATTGAGTATGCCATGGCCAGGGCTCATCTAATCGCTAGAGGTGTCGCAAACAAAGAAGCAGCTGCAGAAGCGCTTGAAACTATCTGAACCTTCAACAATAATGCTGCCAAAGATGCTTGGGCAGAGCAGGCAGAAATAGAACTAAGGCAGGCTCAAGAAGCTCGGTGGGTCACAGCTGAGCAAGAGCAAGAGCAGCAGCAAGCACTTGAAGATGAACTTATTGCAGCATGCAAGGAAGAACATAAGAAGAATAAAGATAAATTCATCCCCATCTCTACAGCTAAGATACCGACCATTCCCACTGTCATCCCTTCTCACTATACTGTATGCAAACTCAAAACTGGTGATTACTGCAAACTCTTTTACTTCATCAATAAAGGCCTGTCCAAAGCCAAGAAGAATCTTCTCTCAACAGAACTGCAAGGCTTAATCTTGATCCTGGGAGCAGATGGCCAACAGATGTGGGTCAATGTGGATGAAACTCGCAACTCTAAGACTGTCATCACCAAGGACAAGAATCTATCTTGGGAAGAGTTCAACGAAGCTACACCATGTATGATCACAGCCATCATCAGTAAACTACAATTTTCTCCACAGAATGTACAAATTTTGTGTTTTTGTGACAGCCAGTGACAGAGTTGGACAGACTCCAGTGCCACCATGTGCATAGCAAACAATAGCCACACATTTCCAGTTGCTTATAGTTCTGCAAGACCTTGCATCCTAGTACTACTAGTAAGCTAATTATTGCCAGTGAGCTCAAGCACTTAGTAGTTTTCAATTTGAAAACTGGACTCGTACAAATTTTATCAATTCCAAATACAAATGGAACTAAAAATAAACATGCAACATGATATACTAACATATGAGGTATTCACAGCATAATACTACAAGTTGAATCAAACCTAGTAAGGGGAAACATGAAGTAAATACTGAGAATCAATCAAGCTGGGCAGTGAGGTGCCAGCCCTCTGCAACTTCTACTGAAATCACTGATGAATTTCCTGGTGTCAGCAGATCTCAGAATGCCACAACATCATTTCATAGTATAAACAAACTTACCTTGCAAACTCCTATAAGTTCAACCCAGAGTTGAACAACTTAGAGGAACAATGTGAGTCCATCCATGGTTCTTGAAGACAACTCTCATGCAACCTAGTCCAATGTCTGCATCATCCAGCCACTTCTCTGCCTCTTTGGCTCAAAATCTGAGCAGACTTGCCAACATTTCATTTTCCCTTACAACACAATCTGCCAGTACTTTTTGTGCCCAATAAACTTCGTGTTTTGCTCTTACAAGGTTCATGATAAGGTTAGTTTCTGAGTTGGTTGGATCCTGTTTAGACTGTTCAAAAGTAAGGTGCTTAAAACTTAAGGAAATTCAATTGAGTTCACCATGGAATTGACAGCATTGTGAACCTTGTATAGATCAAAAATTCTGGGTGACAGTCCTTTGCAACATTGTGAATTGGTTGTACCTGACACGCTTGCTGACAATGATCGCAGAACGCTCATCATGGTAGTAGAGAGTTGATAGTATCAGAAAATGCCGATGTTGAGTCTCAACTCAATTCAATCAATTGAAGTCTTATGCTACCTGACCTCATGCTTCACTGTCCATCATGTGGAAAAGTCCTCAAGGACCATACATCTGTTGCTTGTCATATGAGCCAGCCCTGGTCTGGCTGCAACACCTGGCTGGACAATATTATCAAGCTCAATACCATAACTGTCCACTAACAATCATCCCATGGACCCAATGGACAATAATGGACTACCTATGCCTTATTATGAGCCAGGACTTGGAGATGAGGACAATACATACATCTTTCATGGTCAAGAAGAGAACATCATGCTGGAAGCGCATGATGGAATTTGGGACCAGGGCAAAGATGCAAATAGTGAAGTCATGAATTATTTTCCCAATTCCCCACTCACCTATGAGGACAGCTATACATTCTTAGGTTTATTTGATGCTGACAAAAACAGTATATATCGCAAAACAAATCTTTATTTTCCATTCAGTAGTTGGAGAGACTGGCAGGTTGCTGCATGGCTACTGTGTTCTGGGTTGAGCATGGGAAAGATTGATTCTTTCCTATTGCTTGACATGGTCAGTGTCTGAACTTTAAACTTGCTGCTCTCCCTTGACTGTAGGCCCTTTTAGATTAAAGATTTACCCTTGTCATTTTGCTCAGCCAAAGAACTCCAAGGTTGAGCAGAAATGCTACCCAGTGGTCCACATTGGAAGTCCCAAATCATTCCTATGTCACATCCTACTAAGTCACCTGTAATTCTCTATTGGTGTGACCCACTGGAGTGCATTGCAAGTATCTTCAACCACCTGTTATTTCACAATCATATGGACTTCACACCTTGCAAGGTGTACACTACTGCAGAGAGGCTGTGTCGCATCTATACTGAATGGATGACAGGAAATGACGCTTGAGACATGCAAGTGTGTAACAAATTGAATTTCAATGTTTTTGACTAATGTATTTTTGAAGTCGGCAATACCATGTGGTGCAACTCTTCTCGGTACTATCCTGTCATCTGACAAAACAAACATTACTGCCTTGACAGGCAATAGTGTAACTCATCCACTTCTTATTAGCTTGGCCAATATACATATGAATACATGACTCAAATCTTCATCAAGTTCTTTCATTCTCACTGCCTTACTGCTGGTCCCAAAGTTTATTCATAAGAAGAAGCAGATGAAAGGTGTATTGGAGGATTGCCTCATACACCAATGTCTAGACATTGTTCTCGAACCACTCAAGCAGGCTGCTTGAAAGGGCATCATGTTATCTGACCCCATTGGGCAGAGTCATTACTGTTTCACTGCACTGGCAAGTTACATTGCTGACACCCCAGAAGCCATGATGCCGGCGACTGTCAGTGGAAAGACATCACCAGTGACTATGGCGATGTACAAGCACTTTGGGGATGACTTCCAGCATGAACCTCGCATGAAATTGACAACTCTTGCACAGCTTGCTGTTGTCCACTCACATGCCAATCCCCTTGACCTCGAGGCTTTTTCCATGAAGCACAGAAGTTTTGTCTGAATGATGTTGCCGAACTGTTCTTTTGGGACTGGATACTTGCAGAGCCCTCCCATTTATTTACACCAGAATCCCTACACTACTTGCATAAGGAATTTTTTGACCACAATGCACAATAGCTCATCTGTGCCATTGGAGAATCCAAGATCAATTTCTGATTTTCTGTCTTACAGCCTGCCACTAGTTATCATCACTTTCCTGGAGGCATCTTGAAGCTTAAACAGGTCACTGGTTGCTGTCAACAAGACATGCAGCGATATATCATTGCAGTGTGCACAGACATAGCACCTGCACATATCATCACTGCCTTACATGCACTCATGCAATTCTGTTATCTCATTCAGTTGCCATGCCTTGATGACAATGATCTCAAGTGCATCTCGGGCACATTGCATGAGTTCCATGCAAACAAGGATGCAATTATTGATGCTGGGGCTTGCTGGGGGAAGGGCAATAGACCCATCACTCACTGGCATATTCCCAAGTTAGAACTTATGCAGAGTGTTGTTTCCAGTATCTCTACATCTGGCATCACAAGACAGTGGTCTGCGGATGTTACTGAACACACTCATATCACTGAAATCAAAGACCCAGTGAGATCTAGCAATAATAACAACTATGATCCTCAGATATGTTGACACCTGGACCGTGCAGACAAGTGTTGTTGGTTTGAGCTTGCTATGAGCCTTTTAGATTGTGAACAGTGTGCTGAGGAGCCAGAGGATGTAGACCCTGATGTTGATGATGACATTGACATACATGACATTTCCCCTGAACCATAGCAGCCTAGATATATCTGTCCAATCACAAACTATTTTGCTATTGCCAGAGCTCTCTGGTGCAGAGACAAAGGTTCAGTTCCTGTTCCATTATGCTCATTTAGTGTTGGATGCACAGCCTTTAATCTTGGGTATGATCTGTCCATCAGGAGTATCACCATCAATGAAGTCACTGTGAAATTTGGCTTACCTGATCTGCAACCAGCCATTGCTGACTTCCTCCAGCATGAGGCTACTCATGGACATCAGCATATTTATGCCATAGGCAGCCCAAGGAGAGCTGGACCTATGGCTGACCTTCCTTTTGACAAAATTCAAGTCTGGTTCAAGATTCACTTGCAAGAGACAGACTTTCATGACACTCATACCATCAAACCCACTCAGACACTTAATTGTGCTCCACCCAGTGGTCCCTGGACCCTGGGTCATTATGACACAGTCATTGTGGAGACAACTGTGGGCTATTCATGGCCCAGTAGTCGTCTCTCAGGCAAGTTTTCTGTCTCGTGTAACGACACTCATTCTAACATCAACCACTTACCCTGCAGGTCACACCATCACTCAGATCAGGCTTATCATGTGGCCTATTGGTAAGAGTGGCATGCAATGGTCATGGCAAGATTGATTTCTCACCTATGTTCAACACTTTGACTTATCAAATGATTGTGATGCAAATACATAACTGCACCTGCTCAAGTGGGCAAAATGTTTGAATGGAGATTGGATGGGGGACATTATACCCCTCTCTCAACTGAGGGCACCCATTAATCTGGTCCCTCATTTGGAGTCATTGCGGATAAGCACCTCACTGCACATAATAGTATGGAACATGCTGCAGAGTTTTGATTGAATGAGTTTTGGGGAAAAAGCACCTTCTTTGCCCTATCAGCATAGTATTTGGTTCAAGAAAAGATCAGTTTTGGGTTATGGTAGTGCACAGTACCTGTTTCACACTGTTCTGAGTGTACATAGCAACCATTGTTTGTCCTGCACGCTATGCCATCCACTTGTCATTTTCGAATGATTAACCTTGGGAAGAAGCTGTCATCCTTTGTGACGGCTCCCCCAATACATGACACCCAAATGATGGACAAACTCACAAATTCTGAACTTAATCGTTTGATACTCAAGGAACATCAACCTGCTAACAAAGACAAACTTGGCTACCTGTTGACTTATATCTTCCAATCCTTTACCACTGAGATTCCTGCAGCAGAAGAGCTTGCAATTCCTTTGAGCAGTGTTCCTCAAAGTGCAAGGCTTGATGGTCTTTGTACTTTCAGTGTCGAACCAGATGGGGTTCCCATGATCAACCTGTATGATACTGAAAAACATTGGTGAAATTGGGTGCTGCCATCATCATATGAACACAACCATTCACCTACAAAAAACAGGGAGCAGAAAGGAGTCGAAAGTGACAAGGGAGAGTGGATCTTGGTTGATGAAGCTGCTACAAATGCAGAGAAGTTAGCCCACTGAACCATTGATACCTCAACCACTGAAGATGTGAACATCACCAAAAACAGCCTCTCAGAGTCCATATTGTCTGGTGGGGAAGGGTCACTTGATGACCAGATGCCATCCAGCAATAGCGAAAGTTCATTGGACTCATCCAATGATGGGAATGAAGCGATGGCCAGTGAGGAGGACTTCAATCAATCTTTGACAGAACATATCTTTGGATCCTTCTTTAATGTCATCTCTGTTGCCCTCCTTGGAAAACAGCTGGAACTTGCTCAAAAAAACCATTTGTCATGCAACTGGAGCACAGCAAACTCATCACGCCCAGTACATGGTGAAGATATCAAATGCAAACCAGATCTGGCCTTATTGGACAATGTCGAGGCCTGATGGGACATCATCAAGGTGGTATGTGAGCTGACTGCCAGCCCATACACACCTTCAGGTACCCTTGCAAAGACTCTCAACACTAAAGCATACCTACTTCTGAAACATCAGCCCTGGAGAAGATTCACTCTGATGATCTCACTGTGCGCTGGCTATTGTGAACTTCACATCCACTTGTATGACCACTCAGGTGGTGTCATAAGCGCTTGCACTCATATCAACTGACAACCTAACAAGTACTTACAAATATTCTCAAGCATGGTCTTTGGTGGACTCGAGTGTATTGGGTATGACCCCTCAATCAATATCTTTAAACACACACTTAATCAAACAATCAAATCACACTCAAATTGGCTCCCCATCCACATCCTGAAGGACTTAAAAGATCAGGAAGTCAAGGCTACCAGTGAGGGAAAGGGTGAGAGTGAGAGTGAGAGTGAGAGTGAGAGTGAGAGTGAGAGTGAGAGTGAGAGTGAGAGTGAGAGTGAGAGTGAGAGTGAG
>MU172328.1:258757-284620 GCA_016695485.1 Suillus hirtellus
GTGAGAGTGAGAGTGAGAGTGAGAGTGAGAGTGAGAGTGAGAGTGAGAGTGAGAGTGAGAGTGAGAGTGAGAGTGAGAGTGAGGGTAAAGGCGAAGGCGAAGGCGAAGGCAAGGGCAAGGGTCAGAATAGTAAGACCACATTTCAGGACACCTCTGAAATGCAAGATGACAATGAGTTCCCTGTGGAGCTCCCTATAGAAGTACCTGAAGACCCTCTGCGCACATCCCCTCCAGAACCTATTGGCAAGATTCGCATCAACAACCATTACTATGATATGCTGGAAATTATATTCTTGAGCCAGGGTCTTGTTGGGCATGGTTCCATTTGTTACCTGGCCAGGAAAGACAAAGAAGAGTTCGTTATTAAGGACCACTGGGTCCTGGGGGGAGAGAAGGAGGCTATGAATGAGATCAACATGATGAAGAAGATGAGTGGAGTCTGCGGTGTTCCTACCCTCATCAAGCATTGGTTTGTTGAGTCTGGGAACAAAGTCAACTGAACTTCAAACTATTGGTTCAAAGTTTTGTGCAGCCTTAAGGGCACATCCTGGACTCATGTTCACCTCGTCTTGAAGCCATGCACGAGGCCTTTGCATAAATTCTGCTCAAAGCTAGAGTTGCTTAGCTCAATATGCAATATCATCAAAAGTAAGTTCTATATTACAATGTATCAAAGATTTTACTGACCTAATGTTTAGTTCAGAAGGAAGTGGTGGAAGAGTGCAAGGTTCTCTATCATGACTGCAGTTTGAACAATGCTATAATTGAGGATGATGGGTAAGACACCCATGGGATGCTGATAGACTGGGAGTTTGCTGTTAATATTTTGAAGAGTGGGAACTACACTGTCAGGGGCACTGTTAGTGTTTTTATTTTGTCAAATAACACCATGTTTTAACAATGAATGTTTAGGGCACATTACCCTTCATGTCCCAAGCACTTCTCTTGCAGCTTCACCTTTGTGATCCAGATGGAGCAGATGAATGCAAGAAAGCCTCCTGTTCAAAAGCAAAGGTTGCCCCCCTGGTTAGGCATGGCTACCATGATGACCTTGAGTCGATGTTTTACATCTTCATCTGGATCTGTATTGAATTCAGAGGTCCTCTCAGCATGAAACGTAAACTCGACAATACTCACGACTGAATACCACATCAATGGTCTGCATCCAAATTCAAGGTGTGCTGTGACAGCAAAACATCATTCTTCTGGCACACAGAGCACTATGTTGAGGAACTTAGCAAGCAGTTCCATCCATACTTCAAAAAACTCCTTCCTGTTGTGTTTGAGTGGTACTATCTGATGAGAGAACCAATGAAGGTAACCTTCAACAACATAATCGAGATGCTAGAGAGACATATTACAAACCTTCCGATGAATGAGCTGTCGCCTGAACTCCTTGTCTCATGGTGGTTACTCAAAGGCCTCAAGGCAGAACACTCGGTAAGCAGTGGTGAAGAGGGGGAATCACAATCACTCATAGATGATGTTAAGACCATGCACAAAGGGTAGGACTGATTCTGAGGGGCTTGGCTTCAGCTCATGCACTGTGTCCCTTACCCAAGTATGTGCCCTTAATTTCAGATTGGGTTCTGAAGAAAGTCCGAAGGTATCCGAAGATGTCCGAAGGACATCCGAAGGTGTGGGAAACTTCAGAAGGACTTTCCAGACAGGTGCAAGTAATTTCCGGATGAGTGTGGGAAAGTTCCGGAAATTACGATGAGGTTGCGTCCTAATACAGATACGTATAATGGCTACTTGGGACTTGTCCCAAGTAGAAGCAAACAGAGGGAAGGCTGCAAGGACAAAGTCCGAAGCAGAATAGGTCCGGAGGACCACGGGAAAGATCCGGATAGACTTCTGGAAACTTTGGGGGATCAGATGTGTGGATAGTAGAGGATTAGAGGAGCAGAGGAGTGGAGGAGCAGAGGAGCGGAGGATCGGAACTCTGGCCTAGGGAATTCCTCCCTAGGCCTGAGATGGATATTGACTAAGTTGAAGGACTAGAACTGATAAGAGAATTTAGAGTGAAGACTAGTGCAAGGACTAATATGATATTCAGACTGAGGTACTACAAGACATGTACAAGAGTTTATATACTAAGTGACTACCGGAAAGATCAATAAGCAAAGGTCCAAGGCTATGTATGAGGCATAAGCAAAGTTAACAAACATGAGTCGGAAATGAGGCATAGGTTAAAGGATCAGTAAGCATACTGGTAGTAAGTATAGCCGAGGTAATGGAAACAAGGAATACCGGATAGGCTGTGTAAACATTACATGCACAGGAAATGTATTATGAAGCTTATTGTATATCGGATAGGAAACGGATCCATACATCGGATTGGACTGGATCAGATATGGTCCGGACGAGATGCATGGATATATGTGCAGAGGTGCAGGGATCTGGATGGGTACTAGAGACATGGATAGGACATCTGAAGGTCCGGATGAGGTGTGGGAATATTATCGGATGTAGGTCTGGAATACGGGATATGACAGATGAGATGAGCTGTAATAACAAACAAGTCATAGATTACTGATGGGTGCTAGAAATTGCACCCAAGTCAAAAAGGAGTAAGACTGGATAGGTGTTTAGCAAGATGTACTTACATAAACTTGACTCTACTGCAAACACTTATGTAATCTCTCTCGCTTTGATTTGATATACATTCTGTTTGAGTCATATTGTGACATCATGAATATTTCCAAATGGTACATCTTCACTCATGACTTTAATGTTTTCTAGTGACTAATACTAACTATGTTATGCCTACATACAGTCGACTTGGCCATCTTCAAAGCATGCTTTTAGCTTTGTAAAATTTTCACCTTTACACACGGGCTGCAGTTGACTCATATTTCCAGATATTATTTGCGATGATCATTCCCATTCCTGCTGCCAGACTACAAAAAGCATTTGGGTAAGTGTCTGATTTAATTGGTACTACTCATTATTACTCCCAGATACAGCCCCAGTCATGCCTGCCTGCAGTAGCCCTAAGAAGAAGAGAACAAAGCATAAAGCTATGAACTCTGAGGGGCTGGGGCTGTGCCACTCTCCATGTCACAGCAGACTCCAGATGTGGATAGCTCCTTACTTTCTCAGTGTTCTGGATGTCCAGATGCAGGAACAGGAGGCAGGGCCAATCAACTTGAGAGAATCAGTGACCTTTTGGGTGCCCCAGCATGGACCAGCCAACCCAAGGGCTCTACCTCCCTCAATTTAAATGTTCTGGTTAACCCTCTTGCTCCAGAACCAGTTCATAAGGGTCATGGAAGTTGGGCAAAGGTAAGTCTATTATTCTACCCGTAGTTACAGATGTCAATGCTGAATATATTTAGAAACCTCCACCATATAGTGCCTCTGAGCTGGTGGATCCCCCTGCTGCAACTTCCACTAAAGCTAAGGGGAAGAAAGCTAAGGTGACAAAGACAGCTGTTATCCCTCCCTCAAGCATTGAGGCATCAGATGTCCAACCCAGTTTTCATCAATTTGAAGCTGGTGCAAGGTTTGGTTTTTCTCAACACATCATTCCCCCAGGCACAGAACCTGACTTGCAAGTGCTCAACAACCCATATGTAGCTGCAGCAAGGAAGAAGGTTGCCACAATGTGTCTTCCTGCTCCTATTGGTGCCTCTGCAGTGATCAGATGTCTTCCTGCTACCACTACTAGATCTACAAAGAAAAATTTTGTGCCACCGATACCTTTAAGATCTATGTCAGCTGCACATCAATCTGATCACATGTTCTATCAAAATTTGGACCCTACCCTTCAATCAGCAGATGATGGAAGTGGTCAGAAAGATTCAGGATCAGACATGTCTAGCAAGGGTAGTGATACAAGTACTACTGATGATGATGAAGATCAGGAAGTTGGTTGGGGAGCATCAAAGGGATACCTTACCATTCACCCTGGTGAGTCACTGGTTTGGTCGTCATCATGTGTGCTAAATGAGGTATAGGTTTCTCAAAGGAAGTATTACCATCTCAACCCTGGGTCACCACTGCTCTGCCATCAGACTTCAAGTTCCAATATTCCTGCGATGAAGACAATAATATAGCATTGGCTGTGGAGGATAGTGCCTCCAGTGATGATGACAATCAGGTATGTTTCACTTGTTTCCCTGGAGTGCACTAATTTTTCTGTCTTTTTTTTGCAGCCAGTGGCCATTGAACCCAAGCCAGATGATGTTTTACTCCATCACCAAAAGAAAAACAGACATCCCCATGTTCCTAATCCCAAATTTCTTGATCTCCTCTGATCTTCTGACACAACATCAATCAAAGTGGAGGAATCAGAAACAAAAGCTACTATGGCAAAAGCACCAAGATCCAAGGAACCATCTGAGCCCAAGCCCAATCAACTTGGCTGGTACCTGCCATGCTGGAAGACCTTCCTTGAGGATGCCAAAGGGGATTGCTGTACCCAGCACACAATCAAGAATGCATTCCCAACTTTGGCTGATGATCTACCCATTTCTGTCACTGAAGCTCTCGCATCATCTTTTGTAGAATGGCTTGAAGGCAGTAAGCAGGTCAAACCAGGTATGTCCTTTTCTTTCTCAAGACATTTTACTCATGACATATACTAGGTCTGTGACCTGATTACAAGCCTGACATGGTGAAACTGATATGTATGTCAGTTCTTGCATGTCCAGATTCTAATATTTTGTTATCCTAGCTGTACGAAGATTTCTCAACCTGGTGCTCCAATTTGAAGAAAACAGCAGTTGCCATAGCACCCACCATGTACAACCTCATCCCCCCGCCCAAAGTCCCTATGCAAGATCATGTGACATGGGTACAGAATACTACTAAGGAGCTTTTGCACAATTCACTTTTTCTTTGCAATAGTATGGATGAACTGGGGAAAACTAATAATGCTGCTCACCCTGCACTCTGGAAGGCTGCCATCAGTTTCTTATATACTGGATCTTATTGTGTTGCTCGCAGGAGGCTGGATATTTTTAAGAAGGAGATACTGTTGAATAGCCTAGCTTTGATTTACACTGCAGTATCTTTTATTCATCTATACTATATGCTATCAACAACTGATTGAAGCTGATTTTTGTAGTACCATTGTGTCCTGGACGGCTTTATCAAGAATGGCAATGGAAAATTGTTCCCAAAATTTTCCGCTAAAGAATACAGCACCATCTACCAGTCAATGATTGCTCTACTTGAGGATGTCAAGAATGACCCATACCATGGACCTAAATTGATGCAGCAACTTCACAAGTGGGCCGCAGAAGGATGGTGAGTCTTTATTTAACCAAGTCTCAGATGCTCATTGAATGCATGCATGCAGGGCAGAGTCTTGCAAGCTTGATGGGAGGGACACAACAAAGCATAATCATTTGCAAGTCATTTTGGATTAGGTTTTGGGTGTTTTGCTTTTATGTGTTCCTGTCATCACTTATACTACTGCTTACTACTACATGTTTCTGTTTATCTGCAAAATGAATATATTTTGGTGATTCTGCTTATTTTTAGGTTTTATATTTGCAGTGATTTGTCTATTTTTAAATGCAAGAACAGTAGTGTGAGAATACCTGCTACTGGACAGTAGTATACAATAAGATTTGTGGTGAATTGTGTACAGAAACAAAGTTCTTGGGGTGTCTGTAAATGTCTGTACAAGGATTGACAGGGAAAGGTGTTACTATAGTAAGCTGTCCAGAAGGGACCAAGCTGTCTGCCTCTCATGCTGTACAGAACCGAGTAGTTTACTGATGATGAAGCAATGAGAATGGCCAGAAGATTGCATTAACATGTACATAAGTTTTTGGACAGCTCTTCAGAATCATTGTTGGCACCATGCTTCAGACCTTCTGAAGCAACATGCACTCTTGCTCTACCAGAGTCAGCAGTGCAGAATGTGGCATCTCATGGCTGGCAGTCCACATGGATGGTCTATAGCAGAGCTCAATCAAAAGCTCATCCTTGAAGTGAGAGAGGAGATTTTCAACATAGACTGTGACCAAGCCCTCACGACACTCAGACAGGTACGAGAATTCCTCTCACAATAGGCTTTAGACAGACAACTAACCATTCTCACATCACCATACAAACTCCCAATCCATATCCACATCGCATGTTTGATACCTCTCTCTCATGATCATCCAGCTTCATTCAACCATTGACCAACATGCATTGCCTTGACCAACACACGTCACTCCCAACCAACATGTGTCACCCCCCCGACCAACACGTGTCACCCCCCCCTGACCAACATATGTCACTTTGGCCAATGTGTGCTTCCACAACCTACACCTTTGCTGTACCATCACGCATCTCCCAAATTCTCCCAAACACTAGGTGGTCCCTGCTATGAATCATAATACAGTTTCTCGTACTTTCAATGGGCAGAAGAGACCGCTATCACCCAGCATAGCTTATGATGACCCAAAGAAAAGTCACACTCCTTTCATAATTTTAACTCATCATCCTCCTCCTTGCCTTGTTGTGCTGTATGCCTTGGCCGCAACCTACATCACACAGTTGAGTGCTCCGTCTCCTGCACATGGGACAATCTCTTTGATGTCTACTCCAAGTGCATCAAGAAAGCTCTATGGTCCAAAGAAGGGCACCAGCTGTGCACATCCTGGCAATGCGAAGAAGGTTGTAGAGACTGGCATCATAGTTACAAACACCTTTGTTCAGGGTGTGGATCCTCTGAACATGGAGCCCAATGTTGTTCTCACGCACAGAAGGCTGAACTCACTCACTCCCTACCACACTAAAGCTTGGGAACAGGCACTCCATAGTGTGCATGCTCTAGACTGCTTTGCAAAAGTCCCAGAAGGTTTTCGTTCAGATTTTATCTTAGATTTTCCCTTAATTAGTCACATACAGACTCCTCTGAACAAAGACTCCATCATCAAATATCAATCCGAATTCAATTCTGTTATACAGAAAGAATTCTGCAAAAACAGATACCTAGGTCCTTTCTCCCGTGATTCTCTCAAATGCCTCATTGGTCCTTTCCAATCCTCTCTGTTATCCATCATACCTAAGCCCAGCAAGCTGGGCAAATATAGAATAGTTCAGAATTTCTCCTTTCCACACACTCTCTCTAGTACCCATCCCAATCCTTCAATCAATGTATTCATCAACTCTAACCACTTCCCCACTACTTGGGTGAAATTCTCTATTATTTACCTTTTAATTGTGAGGCTTCCCTTAGGTTTGGAAGTCACAACATGAGATGTTTCAGAGGCTTACAGGACAATTCCCTTCCATGCATCTCAATGGCCTGCAAACATTGTTCAAGTATCAGACTCTGAATTTTGCATAGATACCTGCATGGTGTTCGGAGCTGCTCTGTCTGCAGGAGCTTATGGTCATGTAGCAGATGCAGGTGCAGAACTTTTTAGGCATCATGGCATTAGCCCCTTAGACAAATGGGTGGATGACCACCTTTTCATTCGCATCCTGCGAGAACACTTAGCTGAATACAACCATCAGCGCAAAGCCTGGCACATAGACCTTACCAAGAAAGGCATGCAGCAGTCAGGTGGAAGACTTTGGTTCAGTGGACACGTGTTTGATGATAGATCAACAGAAGAGTTCAATGAGGACTGTGCATGGCCCTTGAAAGATTTATCAAACACTTCCCCTAGATCAAACCATGATAAGCACTTCAGTTACTGTCTAAAAGATGTTGACAATCTCTCAGCAGAATTAGGAATCATTTGGGAAATCCAGAAAGACCAACCCTTCGCATCATCAACTATTTGCATTGGCTTCCAATGGGATGTAAAGAATCACACTGTCTCACTCAGCACCACCAAAGTTAACAAATACCTTCTAGCTATTCACAATTGGCACAAGCACAATTCCCACGTGCTACAAGATGTGAACAAATTATACAGCAAGCTTCTACATGCATGTGAGGTAGTAAAGCATGGCCAAGCTTATCTCACATCCCTAGAAAGCATGTTAGGTATCTGCACCAAGAAACCCTACCTCCCACACCACCCCATTAAGGACATTGAGATTGACCTATTATGGTGGTCAGAGCTCTTACAAAACAGCAGTGCCACAAAGCCTATTTATCTGCCTGCACCCTACTCCAACTCTCTCGCTTTCTCTGATGCAAGTTCCTCCATAGGAATTGCCATCATAATTGGACACCACTGGAGAGCATGGAGACTTATCCCAGGCTGGAAAACACAGAATGGTAAGAGAGACATTGGCTGGGCAGAAGCCATTGGCTTTGAACTTCTTGTTTGATCCCTCGCTACTCTCCCAGAACTTGGCAGTGCACTCACCATCTTTGGAGACAACACAGGAGTCATTGAGGGCTGGTGGAAAGGGAGGAGTCACAACAGAGATGTCAACCTCATATTCAGACAAATTCATGAACACATCTATCTCATACCCAAGCATTTCAAGATCAGAACTACTTACATTGCCAGCAAACTCAATCCAGCAGATGATCCATTGCGAGGTGTCTACCCCCCACTCGAACTTTTACTCCCTCCAATCAATATTCCCCCTGCCATTCAGCAGTTCATCATTGATGCCACCCTTCCCCCCACCCATATTGAATGTGAACTCTTGTGCAATGGGAAGTACCCTATCGCCACTGCAAAAGTCATTAATAGAGCACTTCTCTGAGCACAAGAAGCTGAATGTAATAGAACTCGCCAAGAAAAGGAAGACAATTTCCTCCTCAAAACCCTCCATAACTCCTCGCAATAACACTCATTCCTGCTTTGAGTCCACCCTCCCTAGCAGCATGTCTCAATCTTCCTCCTCCCCCTAATGCTACAAACCCAACCTCACCCATGCCATCTCCTCTCTGTCCTCACTGTCTAGCCTGTGACAGACTGCACCTATGGTTACCACCGGGGGAGAGCTTACACCAGACTATTTTGTCAGGCAACAAAAACAGTGTCAACATCTCTGACAGCCAACTCAATCACATCCTTGACATGCTAGGCTCATCCTGGGCTCTATCTACCAAAGAAACCTATGGAGCAGGGCTGCTAGTATTTCAAGTTTTCTGCAACTCACATAAGATTTCCAAAGAACAAAGATGTCCCATCTCCTCCAACCTGCTCTTAACATTTCTATTGAGCTGCACAGGTGCATACTTGGGTTCAGCCCTATCTAACTATGCTGCAGGTCTTCAAGCATGGCACTTGCTGCATGGCCAACCATGGATCATAAACACTAAAGAACTCAAAGCCACGTTAGACAGTGCCATGGCTCTCGCTCCCTTGTCATCTAAACAAGACAAGCACAATCCTTTCACTCCTAATATCATCATCAGTATTTGAAAACACCTAGACCTTAATAATCCAAAGGACACTGCAATCTTTGCATGCATCACAACATCCTTTTATGCAATTGCGTGCCTAGGAGAATTCACTGTACCATCTCTTAAACTTTTCAACCCTCTGAAGCACATCACTCATGCTCATGTCATGCAGAAAACAGATTGCAACAACCTACCCATCACATCATTCTTCCTGCCGAGTATGAAATCCTCTCCTCTGAAAGGTGAAGAAGCCTACTGGTCCACTCAAGAAGGTCTTTCAGACCCCAAAGCAGCTCTAGAGAACCACTTGAGACTCAATCCAGCTGAAAATTCAGCTCATCTTTTTGCCTGGAAGCACCCCAGCAGCCTCTGCCCACTCTCAAAGAAAGAGTTGACTAAGTGCATCAATCAGATCTCCTCCATCAGTGAACCAGTGAGAAAAGTAGAAGACTGTATATCACGATATATAGTACATAATTACAAGAACTAGCATAATCCTGCTATCAACAATCACATTGTTATATTTGGCCTTATAGAGGAAAGGAGATTCCCTGATTTCACTCAAACTCACAGTTGAAGTGAAGATGTGGCAAAAGTTGACAGTTGAGCTAGATGAATCAAAAATGCCACTACAGAAGGGATTTTCACAACTACGAAGCTACAAGCGAAGGTCAATACCTTCCAGGCAATGACTATGTGTTAGCCCATGCGGGCGACAGTAAGTTTTGCGACCTCTTTTGAACTTTAATATTATTGTATGAAGTGCCTAACATCAGAAGGGCAGTTCATCACTATGAAGCTATGAGCAAAGGCCAATACCTTCCAGTTGATGTCTACATGTTGACCTGCATGGGTGACAGGTAAGTTATGTGACCTGATTCAAACTCTAACATCATTGTGTGAAGTTTCGAAACCAAAAGGACAATATGCCATCTTCCAGAGAATTACAGTTGTCGATTAAGTGAGCAAAAACAGATTATTCCAGCAAAGCCAATAGTTGAGCTAGTATGTGCCACCTTGAATTTTGACATGTGATGTGTAAACTATCTGACAGCTGTCTACTATGTATCAGTTAGGAATTCATGCAAAAAAGTGTTGTTTTTGCGCACTAGCCAAGATGTGTTCACCAAGCAAGCAACAAACAACCTATGTCCTGCTCCAACTCTCCAAAATCATGGTGAAGGATCTGTGCATTAGAACTTAAACGGTGCTATGGAGATTGTTCGGTTTTTTTATTGTCCTTTGAACATGAATCTGAAACAATACAGTGACCACGATATCTGTCCTCTACTGTGTATATTCAGCCTATCCACATCACACCAAAGGATTTGTGCATTGGAACTCGAATGGTGTTCTGGAGATTGTTCAGATCTGTAATGGCCTATGAGCATGATTCTAGAAAAATATAGTGACTGCGATATTGAGGTTGTCTTATTCATATGGGTGATGATTGTGGGCTATCTATTAGTTGGGAACTTGTCCATATTTATCATGCAGTAGATTTATGAAGAAATCCACAGTGGAGGACCATCCCTCACTTGAATACTGCGCTTGCTACTCAAAGGCCTTCCACTATGCTGTGTCATCCCTTGACTATTGCATTCTTTTGTGACATGTCACAATGAGGGTCATAGCATTGTGCAGATGCAGCACCTTTTTGGTGTAGTACCCTGGTGCAAAAGTTGAAAGCAGTGAGTAATGGCTCACCTGAATACCTTAGTTAATAATCTACAAGGGCCTTACATATTGTGCCACACCAATCAGCAACATTGAGTTCTTTTGCCCTGTACCAGGGCAATTGCATGTACGTGTATCCATGACCTTGATGGCTTAGCTCCTCTATCCAATGACAAATCTGTTATTAGGACATATTATATATTGCAACAACAATGTTCCGCTCTACTTCAGTGGTCGCTGACCTGGCTCGTTTGGAACTTTTGTTTTAGCCAGGCTAAGACAGGCATTATATGGACATCTTAAGAGCACTAGGGATCACTAAGGAGAATCTGATCAGAAATAAAATATCCCTGCTGTTGAGGTACAACAATTCAGATGGTGAGTCTGAACAATGTTGGGTCTTGCAGAACCTAGCTGCTATTCGACCCTAAAGGGTTTCTGTACTAGGCTAAAGGCTCAGAGGAGAGGAAATATCATAAAAACTGCTGAGCACTCAGACTCATACTGATACTGGTGAAAAGATTGGTTGCTTATGTAAGCTACAAAAGTGCCAACATAAGGTAAGGTAAAAACAGTCTCTACAAGCCCAGCCAGAAATGAATCCCTACACCATGTCAAATATCATGAATAGAACTTTGAATTTGACATTCTTTTGATACTTTTCATCTTGCAAATCCATCCTTTCAGTCAATCAAAGTCACAGGCAGAATTTTATCTGAATCATTGTGAAATTCATTCATAATGTTTAACAAGAATGCCAGAGGCACAATAGTATGAATCAAGGTATTCATGGATTATCAAAGCATGATATAGTGTTAAACAACAATAGACCCTTAGTTTGAATTGAAAGCAGCATCGTCGAGTTCCGCCCTCTGTCTTGCGAGAGCATTGACAGACATGCTGGACCTCATAATGTCAGTAAGGTCCTCATGCTGACTCCTACCAAAGACCTTCCTAGATAAATTGATGATATCAGTCAAGGCTTGTTGACAGTATTGGTATGATGTGCGCACCTAGTCCACCACTCAAGGAGTTTGTTGACCCAATGCTGCACTTCTTGGCCAGGGGGTCATTCAAAGAAGTCCATGATGGACCACCAGAATAGTATATAGTCAAAGTCACTGTCAATGGTCTGCCACGACATGATGGAAGAAAGTGAAAATCGTACCTGTCAATATAAGATAAGAAAACAAATACTATTATGATGACCATGACAACTTACTTGACAGGCGATATACGCAATCGAGCGAGGAGTGACTTTCTCCATCTTAATTATCTGTGCAACATGTTTTTTTACCTTGAGTCCCCAGCCAGCCCTCCTGGCACATCTATTGTTCTCAATGATGTCTGCACCGTTGCCATTGCCCTCAACGTCCTTTGCTGAGGAGGGTGACGTGAAGACAGCCTTAAAAGCCTGGCAACAAACAGTGAGATCATGGCTGGGCGACTCAGTGCCATGAACCTGCAACAGAATTCGCCCTTTGAAAAGGCCTGCCTCCAAATCGTCCAAATTGGCAGTATACCTTTCATACAAAAAGGTCGGAAAAGATAGCTCCATCACAATATAACCTTGAGAGCAATCTCGAATCCCTGCCTTTGTGCTGGTAAAAAGTTAACATTGCTTGGGATTTTCAAATGCACTACATATGCCGGGTTATTCCAGTCCAGCTCGGCCAGGCAGAGTAACTTGCCACACGCATTGTTGATGAACCCGCAAGTATGTTTATCGTCAGGGTCCACCGGGGGATTCAGTTTGAGTTCATGATTGACCCAGTCAGCAACAAGAGCCTTGAGTTTTGATGTGTCATCTCCTCAAGCTCCATCAGCTCCCTGCCTAAGCTTCACAAATAATTGTCGTGATGAAGTTGACCATTAGTAGTATTGGAACAGCACATACCATTTTAATCATGCGTATATACTCATCATGCTCTATTTCAGAGGACTGTGTCATGATCCATGGCAAAGTTCTCGTCAGTATATCATACACCATCTGCAGACGGTCTTGACTGCATGAATAAATAAAATGTGAGGACACTGGTGACAAACTACAGGTGAAAAAAAAACTTACTCAAAGTGGCTGCATCCTCATCATATCTTCTGTCATTCTCGGTGATGAGGTCCTCAATGTTGTCGAATAAAGCGATGATGTGCCTGATCCCTCTTCCTTGAGCTAGATAGTAATTCATTTGCCTGGCAGATTATTGAGTGTAACCAACCCAACGCATACATTGATGGACATACCTTTGTTTGGACGCATGCCCTGACTCAAGGGTCTCTATCTTTCCTTCCAGCTCGGCAATTTTGCATCTCTGCTGGGCCTCCAGGAATGCTAACTGGGCTTCTGAAGGCTGTTGAAGGCCATTCTTGCTCTGCTGTCTTTCTGGGTTAATGACAGTCACATCATCATCACCATGTGACATAGTGGCCTCACTACGTAACAGTGACACCGAGAAGGGGAGCGACAAGGAATAGGAAAGAAGATGAGAGGATAGAGATTGGCCAGTAGCTTTGTTTATATACGGATTGACTGCTTCCCCAAGTGCTTGAAAATGTCCAATGTTCACGGTCAGTAGAAAATGGTGTGCTGGCTCCTTAAAGCGCAAAAGTATGTTAAGTAGTATCTTATGACTATAAATGGACATGGAAGCTGTTGGCAGCTTCTGTATGTACCTAATTTTGCTTTATGCATCTCGTAATGTTGACATGCAAGGGCGCACTTATGTGTGTCAAAATTAATCTTCAAACAGAGGCTGAAACACCTGAGGTAGACAATGAGTTAGTAGCACCCAGCCCTTCATAGAATGACAAAACATACCTTCTTCCTGCCTCCAATGTTGTCCTGCATTGGCCCAAGTTCAACATGAGCATACCAACTACTCCTCCATCTCATCTCCACTCTCATCATCGCTGTCACTGTCCTTGCCCTCCACAACATCAATAGGTTCCAAACTTAGATCATGATCTGTGCCAACATATGCATCACAGATGACATAGAGTTTTAAGGCATGCTTGCCTTTCGGTAGTGTGAACTCCAATTTCACCGAGAGATTCTTGGTGATGGTGACACGCTTGATTGATAGCAGTTGTTTTGTGCTCGGCTCCCCAACTACAAGCCACCAGTTTGCTATCTTTTTCATCAGGTAGAAAGGTGCGACAAGAGTTTGGTCATTGGAATCCTCATCATCTACATTGCGGGCAAGAGAAACCTGCATGGTGATGGGTGCACCAGCAGTATATTCTCCCTTCTCGAGCTTGAAGGACATGCCAAGGGTCGGGTAAGAGTTGACAAATGTCGCTACATCATGCCTAGAGAGACTGTTAGAAATGGTTAACATGGATACATACAATAAAACTCACATTTGATGACCATCCATTTGCAAAAGTTTGGTGCATTTATCATCTTCCATCTCCTGACGTCATAAACAGACACAATGCCAGCATCCTTGCAATGTTTGATGGTCTGTTTTGAAATTCAATCAATAATAAAGAGTACTGAGAGGAATAGACATACCTCTGGCTCAAAGTAGTGGATTTGCTTGAGGGGTGAATTGGTCTCCCACATCGCCTGTACACACATCTGTGACAAATCCATTGCTCCCAGTGCATTTAGCCATGCATTCAAAGACATGACATCCACACATGCTGATAGTAGGTTCAAAACCTTCTCCAGAACTAAAATTTGGTCTGCCACCAAGTCTGGTGGCAGCTGGATATGAGAGAAATGAGCCTGAAGTAGAAGGAAGGTCTTGAAGTGAGGTGCCTTGAAGTCTGCATGATTGAGCTTGATGGGAACACGGTCATAGATGCGGCAGAGTATGGTGTCTTCATGACGCCTAATAGGAATTGACTTGAACTCTGTGGAAGAGGCAACAACCTCCAGAAGACCTTTGAGTTTCGTCCACTTCTTCAGTGACAGGGTGTACACCTCCACAGTGACGTATGAGATGCCATAGTACGCTGCTATCATCCTGAGGTTCAGTGCTGAAATGTTCATTTCATCTTCTATCGAAATGCACTTTGAGTTAACCAAGTCTTGCAAGGTGTTCTCCACAAGTTCTGACAGGTGATCTGACAAATGCTAGTGGCTGACATTGTGAAGATTGTAGTTTGGGGTTTTGGGTCATTCAGCAGTAGAAGTATGTCCATGTCAGGATATCCATTGCATCTTGCTTGTTTTCAATCGTCTTGACAGCGATCTTGGCAAGGAAATAGTTGTGCAATAGGTGGGTAGGCAGGTGGGACTCGATGGGCAGACCCTCTGCAAGGAACTTGTAAAAATCCTTGCACATCTGCTGGCACATGAGGACACATCAGCTGCAATCATCTTCCATTGGCCTGCAGGCACAACCTATCATTTGTAGGATGTCCATGACTGGGTAGTTGACATATCGATGTTCTTTGCCCTCGTAGTATTGCATGCCCATTATGATCACCATATAGCTTGCAACAGGTAGACTCCATGCAGTGTCCTACAGATGCTCAGTTGCTGGTCAGTGATAGGATCATGGGTTACACACCTTAGATGCCACCAAAACCTGGACTGCTCCAGACTGGAATAAGTGTTTGACAATGTGCTTGTCTTGCTTATCAAGTGCCTCATGATGATACCCAACCCCATGTTTCAGGCATTTGACAAGACCTTTGTCACTGATGTGGGTGAGGTGAGGCTGCAAGTCAGCTTCTTCAATATTCAAAAAGCAATTGGGGTCGCTATCTGCTCTGCAATGGATCAACAAGTCGTCAACCATCAGCTGGCACTGGCGTCTTGATGGAACAAATATGATGACAGGTTTGGTGGGTGAATGCTCAATGATAGAGAGATAGGCAGGCTTAGACATGGCAATCATCAGTGAAGGGAAATGAGGGATAGTAAAGCTTTGGAGATGTATATCCATATCCAGTGTCCTCAAGCTACAAAACATCATTTAGTAAGCTGAATATTGATTACAAGGTGTAAGATGTACCTAGGTGAGAAGTTGAAAATTGCATGCAATGGTGTGCCCATCCATTCACTGAGATCTCTAGCATTAGCAAGTGAGACGCCACAGCCGACGATACAAGTCTTAACCTCTGTCTGCACAGCGACGTAGCAGGTCCTAGATATCACCACTTTGTACGTCAGACCGACTTCTCCACCTACAAGCTGGATTTCATCAGCAATCAATAGGCTGAAGTTCTGCACATTCTTGCACTGTTGCCATCTTCGAGACAGGATATCCCACTAGAAATATCAGTTGAGTGAGAGATTTATGACATGATTGAAGAAACCAACCTGCAATGGGGTGCAAACATCAACATCCCCCTTCTCAAGAAGTCAAAGGTCAGTGCTGGTGTCTCCTGTAAGGCTTACTATCTCTTTGCCGCCCTGCAGGCCACTGAACTTCCAATGCCACTCTGCAACATATTGGTCGACCATCTCCTGGTAGGGCTCAATACAGACCGCCCTGGGTTGCTCGTGTTTGCTCCAAAGGCAGAGCAGAGCAAATTCAGCACAGATAGTCTTGCCACTTCCAGTAGGCGCACCAATAAAGACATTCTCATCAGATGTGTAGAGAGCCTGGAAAACCTGCATCTGGATCTTGTTGAATGTTTGAATAGTGGATGAGTAGATGCTCTTGAAGTCCTTGTTGTGTAGGGCAGACAGCAGGAGTGGCTGGAGTTCGAGAAGAGGAGTGGGAGGTGGGGACTTTTCTGGGAGAATCAAGTGTTTGAAGGAGATGGGTAGTCTGGTCTCAGCATGTAACCATTGGTCAGATACAACAGATATGTAGTAGTTTGGGGGAATGGGCTCAAACATCGGAACCATGGTGGTGATGTTATGTTCATCCTCTGCATAGTGCTGGCGCAAGACAAAGGAGTCATTAAAAAGAACAATTTCTCTATTGACATCTTCAACTATGATGAGGAACATTTCAGCTATTCCATGGGTCTTCTCATCCCATCAGAAGTCAGGAACAATAGACAAGTCGATACAAAGAAGGGAGCAGGTGATAGGTTGCACTTGTGCTTGCAGCTGCAGCTTGGGGAAGCTGTGCACCAATCAATGCACGAGCCTTCCAGTGTTTGGAATGCCAATAAGCTCACCAATTTCAGGAGGGTTGAGATCAAAGTAATGATACCATGGCTGATGAAAATTATCTTAGCATGTGCCTTACTTGGACTGATACAAACTTACGAATTGTTTGACCTCTGCTTTTCGGATGACCTCCTGTGGAACACCCTTGAATTGGTGAAGCGGTGTCATGGAGCCCCACCTGAAAACCAAACAATCAGTTGATGATCAATGACCTTATTAAAAACTGCCAACATTTGTCATTTGACCATCTTACATAGGTCAAGACATACACACGCTGGCACTGCCCACCCTCGCTTCAGGCAGATCTCAAACATAGCACAAAGAATACTGTAACATGTGTGAGCTTGGGTAAACCGACTTGAAACAACACATACTGGCTGGCAGATTGCTGAACAAAGACTATATCGGCTACAAGAGCAAAGCCTAATCATCTAGTCAGCACAGTATGGTAGACGGCTGAATCGTTACTGACCATCAAGTTTAAGTTGCGATATATATGCTTGCAGAAGGATGTTGATCTTTGCTGCAGGTTCATTGATGCCTTCCTTCACAGGAATAGGTACACATTCTAACAACTTACCAAGCTCAAGATTCTCCTCTTGACGCACCTACAAAAATGAATACGAATGTCGAGACTTGTATTACAAACAGAAAATATGTGACATACTGGCAGAAGTTTGAACTCATTCGAGAGTGCAAACACCCAGAAGAGTTCCAGTGTCAACATGGTTGGCCTAAGATGCTGGTTGTACATAGCCATCAAATTGTATGTAATATAGTAGTGAGATGCAATATGACCAAGCTCTGAGTTGGTGTAGATGAGGAATCTTGACTATACGTAAAAACACTTAAAACAAAAGGGGTGCTCAATAGCAAGACTGGGATATGAGACAATGACTCGACCCAAAGGACAACCACTGAGAGAAGTTCCTTGAAATAAAAGTGGAGGGAAACTCTACAAGCTAGGTGGGTGCTAATAGGCGCGAGAAGATAATGTGCGTGAAGGCGCATGAGATGCGCGCATGAGCGGGAGGTCTGAGAATGCACGTGCGCGAAGCAAAGGCGTGCCTAAAGCATTAGAGGCAAGATCTTATTGAGGAGTGAGTGCACAGATGGATGATTAACAAGAGAATAAGATCAGATAACAAGTGAGGAGGTGATCTATTCACTTTCCAGTATACAAAGATAAGGGAAAAGGTAAGTACCAGAACCCAAAGGAAACCCTTCTGTATTTAAGAATGGAGATGGCACGCTTCCGAGTGCGCTCCTGAACTGAGTAACCATATCAACTCTAATTATAACTAAGTTTAAATAAACTTTCTATAAGTAGTGTGGACGTCAGACCAAAGATTTTATTAGTTCAATGGACAGGATAGAAATAACGCACCAGTAAATCAGTAAGGACATGGGACGGATGGACGGATGATAGCACGAAGACCTATGAGGAGGCATGGGCGAACGTGTGCATAGCATGTGCATAGGTAAGGTGCATCTAAGTGCACACGAGTTAGGATAAGGCGTGCGCGAGTGCGCACGAGAGTGGTCCTTAGGAGCAGAGCTGTAACATATATGTAGGAATGTATGGGTAAAGGCCGGATATTCGGTATTGAGACGCGCAAGTCTCTACATCTCCTGGGGACTTACATTCTGAGTGTCCCCACTCAGTGCTATAGTGTGGGATCTTGGACTTAGAGAGGTGGTGATAGACAGGGATCAGGTGATTGCGAGAGTAGGCCATCCTTTGATGATCACGAGCATCAATGATGTAATTGGAGGAGATGTTGATAAGAGGATGGACGCGTTCTCGCAATCTCTTGACTTCTTTGTTATCAATCTTTCACCATGCCTACTTTCAATGTTGCTATGTTGAACTCTACTCCTTCCCCTGAGCCTGTTCCAGGGGCGCAAGGGCTTCCTGAGGATGCACCTATGGGCGACGCTAGTGCGGAATCCGATACTGACCACCTCTTCACCGCTTGGGCCTCCATCCTAGTCTTTCTGGAGGGATGCATGTTGTCCGCGCCTGATCTCAAGCCGGAACTCCTCGAGGATCAAGAAATGTGGTTGTGCGAGTGGTACTCTGTGCTGGTGAGTGTACTTACATGTCTATATCTATTGTAACTTGACATTCCTAGGCCACCTTGAACAGTTGTTCCACGTGCGCGGGTGTGTTGGCGGTGGCGCTGGAGATGGACGACAAAAGCGCAGGGTTGCTAAGGCAAGGGTGGAAGAGTTGTAAAGAGATTGAGGCAGTTGTGAAGGATTGGAAGGTGAAGGTGATTGCGGCAGTTCCTCAGGTGTCTCCCATGCAAGCTGCGCGTGCCACTGGTGCATCCAAAGTTGAGGCACGGGCCACTGATGCGTCTGGTACTGATGCCAGCAAGAAGGTGCGCCTTCTGTTTCCTGTTGGTGCACCACTCTATTAACATGTTTGGTCGCATTAGCCGTGCGTCGGGTGCATGTCTGTGAGCAAGGCACGGCGCTGTGGCGCCTGCGTTGCCAAGGACATTGACTGTGGAGGCATGCCTGGTCGCTGGTGCCCTCCTTGCGATGTGTCTAAGCGTGCTTGCACTTTCTGTAAGTCGTGCCTCTTGTCTATTGTTGGTGTGCCAACTGACTGCTGTGGATTAGCTAAGCGCAACCTTACTGATGCGCCTAAGGCGCGCCCATGCAAACCGATGCCCAAGCGCCCTATCGCAGAGTCTGCAAAGGAGACTGCTTCCTCTATTGCGGTTGAGGATGAAGAAGAATCCGAGGAGTCGGAGATGGATGTGGAGATTGTTGGAGAGCACTCTGTGGAGGAGAAGGTTGTGTGCGCCTCGCGCAATATTCCTGTGTGCGCTGTTGGTCCTTTGGCATCTGGTTCTGTATCTAAGGGAAAGGACAAGTTCAAGGATCCAGTGGTGGAGTTGAAAGAGGCGTGCATGGAAGCCACACATTTGAAGGAGGAAAATGCACGCTTGCACACTTCCACTCTCCAGATGCGCCAGTATGCACGCGCCCAACAGGCGGACCTCCTCAACTATTCCAACAAGTTTTTCGCCATGTCCAACACATGGGCTGAATTGGAGAGGCAGATCAATGACTCCCTTAAGTAGATGCACCTCTCTTTTGTTTTTCTTGTCTCCTAAGTGCCAATGCGCCTGTGTACTCCTTCTGAGTGCCAATGCGCCTGTACAATATATCTTGTGTTGCCTTGTCCATGTCCATGTCCTTATCTGATTCACTGGGCTTAAGAATTTAAAATGATAAGTATGTAAGTAAATGAAAAGCATGTGATGAGATCAAGGTAATGCAATGGACTTTACTGAATTTTCTGCGGGGTGCGTGCCTGTCTTGTCTTCTTCGCGTGCCTTCCATCATCTATTCCTGCCATGTTGCACCACATGCACTGAGGTGATGATGCACGTGTGCTTGAATGAAAGTTAGAAAAAAAAGTGCACAGCGCTGTGCATGCGTTAGAAAGTGAAAGTCTAATGAGGTGATTATGTGCGTGCTATACAATTAAGGTAGTGATCAGTATGTACTTGCAGGGTATTAGTGTGTTTCTTGGTGCATTTGATATATTCTAGAGTCTGTGAGGTTTATGTGCAGGCAATGCATGTTATATGAACAAATGATATGAGAGGTATCACCGGATGAAACCCAGGGTAAAACTGAGAGTATGTACTTAATGGAATATTTTTGTGTTCTTTGTATTATCTAGTGTTTTTGTTTTTATGTTTTTGAGGGATGTGCGTTCACGCGAATATGATTGAGTGGTGCGTGGGGTGGGGAATATGGTTGCGCGTGCTAATCGTCTTGCGCGTGCTCAGGCTCGTCTTCATCAGGTTCTATGGTTTCATATGCTTCTAGTTCATCGATGCTCTTGTCATCTACTCCAGTCATTTGGGTTACTGATACATGCTCCTCACTACGCGGGTAGTAGGGGATGACGCAAAACACGGCAAACCGGAGTTTTGAGATTGCACTGTCCAGCTCAGCCAACATATATGAGCCTCCCTTCATGCGATGCACTATGATCATAGGTCCCAAATAGCATGGCTTCGTCTTCTTGCTCAGTTCATATTCAACCTTCGAGTTGCATACCAATACTAAGGCGCTGGGTTCGAAGTCATGCGATTTGATAGATGCATGGAAGTGTCTCTCAAAATCACGTATGGACTTGTAGTGCACCACAACTACTTTATCCCTAATTGTGTTAATATCCTCTACGCGCTTCTGCAATTGGTGTGCGCACCAAGCTATAAGGTCAGTAGTGGTGAATGCGCCTCGGCTTGGTGAGGGCGCGAGGAACATCGCTTCTGCAAGATCAAAGGGAAATATTGGTTCGACGCCATGCATCATGAAATAGGGCAATAAACCCGTCGCTTTATGAATGGTGATGCACTTGGCCCAGAAAACTGAATGAACTACCTGATACCAGCGAGAATCATCTCCATCGCAGCTTTTAATGATGGCCTCCCAGACATCGCGGTGTTGTCTTTCGACTATACCATTTGCCTGAGAATTATATGGCAAGATGCAGATCAGGTGAATCCCATATTTGCGCATGAGTTCATCTACTGCGAGCCTATATGCGGGCGCATTGTCCGTTACTATTTCTGTGATCGGGCCCCACCTACACAAGAGCTCCTCGAAAATAAAAGCAGTTAGCACATTAGTATTTTCTTTGCGCAGCATGCGCCATTCTGGATATGACATTAGCACACTTGTATGAGGTATTCATGTCTGCCCGCTCTGGGCATCTTCATCATGTTGATGTGTGCTTTGCGAAATAGACCTCCTGGTATGGGGACGATTGGAGGAATATGCAGCCTCCTTGTTTGGTGAACTTGGCATTCGTGACATGTTTGTCCATACCATTTGATGTCTTCGATGATGCACAGCCACCAAAAGTGTAGCCGTAGGCGCGCACTGATGGTATAGATACCCTTGTGTCCTAAGTTGTCATGCGCCTCCTTGAGAATGCGATAGCGTTTGTTTGGAGGTAACACAAGTTGATGTTTGCCGTGCAATGCTCTGCGCCATAGGTTGCCTTCCAGTATGAAATAATGCACTGTGTTGTTCACGAACTTCTCGAATTCTTCATCTGAAACATCAGTGGGTCTTTTGCGCATGGCAAGAAACTGTTCTATAGTGGTCATCAGCGCGTCTTGCGTGCGCGCCGCATCCGAGCGCAGGATATCTGGTTCTGGTTCTTCCACCTGTGCGACATCAAAGTACACGCGCATTCTGCGAGATGAAACATGTGCGATGCGCTTTGTGGCGTATATCACCCGAACCACCTGCTATACGATGTGTGCGATCGTTCAAAAGTGCGATAGTGAATGAGTATGTGCGATCAATCCAATCCTCATGATTATCGTCCTCTATGGGATCTTCCTCGGCAACTGGTCTCCTTGAGAGGCCATCAACACCTTTGTGCTTTTGTGTGGACACATGAATGAGTTTGAACGAAAATAAAAGGATACCCGCGATCCATTGGTTGATGGTCGCGTTAGGCTGCAAGTCCGGATTATTGATCATACCTTTGATATACTTCACGTCTACCTCCACTGTCAGATTCTTTACCCCGAAGATGTATACGCGTGGAAGAGTCCAAAGAGTTCTAGCTTTGCTTGAGAGTAGCGCCTTTCCATGTCGTTTAGCGCGATTGAGCCAAATCGATTTGGATAGCACTTTCTGTCTTCACCTATCTGCAGCAAGATAAATCCTACAGCAATATTGGAAGTATCAACTGCTAGAATGACTTTGCGCTCGCTATCATAGTCGATGCGCCTTAGCATGGGCGATTCTAGAATTGAATCCTTGAAGGTCTGCATGGCTTCGCACTGTTCAGGACCAAATATAAATGGCGCGTCTTTCCTGGTGAGGTTAACTAGCGGGCGCACAATGCACGAGAAATTGCAAATGAATATACACAGGATGCTGCAAGTTCCTAAAAATCCACGCACTTGCGACTGATTGGTGGGTTCTGGCCAGTCGCAAATCTTCTGTACCTTGGATTCTTCTGGTACGCGCCCTTCAAACGTGCATTTGTGTCCAATGATGATTGCCATAGGCGCAGCTAGAACAAACTTTGATGTGGATACGGTTGCGCCTACGTTCTCTAGGCGCTGTAGGATGCGATTGACAATGATGCAATGCTCCCAGATGAAGCGCTGGATTCCTGCATTTTCGGGTATTTTCAGGTATTGTCTCATATGAACCGTCTTCTCACTGATAGCGTGTTTGCACAGATTTGATTGAAACATCATCCACAAATGGTGATGTGAATTCTGAAATCTCGTGTTGCAGGATAAATGTGGTATCGCCTTGGTAAACCTGTACAGCATTAGCATGTCCTTGAGGAAGAGTGGTTAGTCGATGAGGACCCAAAGGCATTCCAAAGGTCATCAAGTCGTGCAAGTCTATGTGAAGTGTGTGCTGGTCATAACCTGAATATAAGTCCAATGTTGCATACACCGCGTAACTGGCAAACGCTTCTGCGAGAAGTTCAACAAAAGGCAGAAGCGACGTGTCGCGAATTGTTACTGCATTGAGTGGCTGCAAGTTGTGAACCAGGCGCAAGGATTTTCCATCTTTCTTTACTACACAAAACCAGTGCAAGCGATACATGGCTGTTGATGGTTCATATACTCCCGACGAGATCTTCTCCTTGATGATGCACACTACTTCATTTAAGGTGGCTGGTGGGATCGGAATATTGTGCTGAGACCATGGCGTGTGCGGAACCGTAGGAATCTTGTATGGCAGGAAGTAGGTCTCATTGAGGCGCCCGCACTCTGAGGCGTCCCATGTGAATGCAAGTTCGTGTATGCACACGAGCCAGCACACTAATTTGAGTTCTTCTGGCCATAGCCAATTTGCTGGGTCAAGGTCTAGTTTATCTGCGTGTGCCTGGTGTGAACTCTGGGGGATGGGTGGGTAAGTTGGGTAATCCTGCTAACAGATCATCTGGCAATTGGCGCACTACCCTAGACTCTGTGGGCATAGTGGTAGGTACCATGTGCACTTTCTTTGCGACTGGTTTATAGACCAGCGTGTGAAGTATGGGATCATAATAATAAAAGGAATTAAAGGCGTCGATAGTCGCCTTATCTATAATGGTCTGCGTGGATGTTAGATGCGTGTAACGCACTGAATACTGTGGGATAGAAGATCAAGGAAATTGATGCGTAGAGACTAAAGGCGATGCATTGTTGCTCCTTAAGAGCGAAGAATGGGACACGCTATCTGTGCACACTGTGCGCGGTGCGTTAAGTGTGATGTGAGAATGCGAAACTTGATGCAATAAGGAAAATACTTGGGAAGACGAATGCTTATGGGCTTCTCCCCGCAAATGCTGCAGATCATCGATACTTAAAAACCCTGTTCCTCCTCCTTGAGCGTGTGTGAGTGCGCGTGACTCGCACACTTCACTTCTCTTGCGAGCTGTCACTTGACCCAAGGTAGGGTTGGAATGTGCAGTTCCTTGCGTGCGTTAGGATCAGTTAGTATGAAATCCTGCTCTCTGTCAGGCAGATCAAATGTGCGACACGAGGTAAGCTTAAAGAATGGGTGCCCTAGTAACACTTCAAAGGTCACGCACTCGATGACCTGGACTTGGAAGTACAATGGTCCTGCGCCAAAATCAAGTGGGACGTTCTCTATGACTCCTAGCGTCGCATTGCGTGACGTGTTCACCGATTCCATATTAAGGCTATGGTCCAACCTGAGCGGTATGCTGAGCTCTTTCCATACTTCCCTTGGCATGACTACTACTTCCGCGCCTTGATCTAAGATGCAGGTGAGAGTGCGCCCTTCCAATGTCTTAGCGCGAAGTGATCCACGATGATCTTACTGTCATCGCTTCGCATGCGCACATCCTCATATTGCTTTAGCCATTGGTCGGTCACAGGATGCCCTGATAATTCATGCACTGATACTGCGCCTACTGTGACACACTTCTTGGTCGTAAGTTCATGGAAATGTTGGCGAACATCAGGAGATACAGCTAATAATTCCCTTACTGGGATATTGAGATTGGAATTGAGAAGGCACTCGACAACACGTTTGTCGGCCTCCTTGTCTTCGAGTGCGAATGCATAACAATATGATGATGACTGTGCTGGTGCTTGGGTTGGTGTTGATGACGACAATGGTGGCAATGCTGAAGATTGAGATGGGGATGATGATGATGATGATACTGGCGTGGACGATGCTGGTGTTGATGATGAGGGCGAGGTGCCCTTAAGAGGCGCTTTGGCGCTTATTGGTGCGCTTAACGGCGCTTCTTTTACTACCTCTTTTCCTTTACCTTTGTCAGACGAAGCCTGTATTTCGGGAGAGATTATCTCCTCCTCTACCGTGGCTTGTCTAGATGCAGGTCACGGACGCACGCGCGTCTCGCTGGGTATTTCTACACCATCGAAGTGCACGTTCTTGCCTTTGGCATTGCACTTCTGGTTGTGCCTTGCAGCTACATAGGCTATCGCTTCAGTCATGAGATCCACCATCTCGTCATCCTCATCGAGTTCTGTTTGCGAAACTGTGTGCACAAACGCAGATGAGCCTACATGTTAAGACCATGCACAAAGGGTAGGACTGATTCTGAGGGGCTTGGCTTCAGCTCATGCGCTGCGCCCCTTACCCAAGTATGTGCCCTTAATTTCAGATTGGTGTCCGAAGAAAGTCCGAAGGCATCTGAAGATGTCCGAAGGACATCCGAAGGCGCGGGAAACTTCGGAAGGACTTTCCAGACAGGTGCAAGTAACTTCCGGATGAGTGCGGGAAAGTTCCGGAGGAACTTCCGGAAATTACAATGAGGTTGCGTCCTAATACAGATACGTATAATGGC